>JABWIB010001830.1:44390-56869 GCA_016617825.1 Platyplectrum ornatum | reverse complement strand
TGGCTTCAGTACATGTACAATCCAGATCTCTGCATATTATAACAGTGGATTCCTCTCTGCATGGGGGTAGTGGTCACTTCACTGCTCTTGGGTTAGGAAAATCCAAACNCTGATTCAAGTCTGGATTCAGCCAGACCCTCATAGTGCAGATCTGGATTTGTGGAATGAGTAATAGCAACGTGTTTGCCAAAAATGAAAATCGTTAGGTCATAGTGAGCTCTAATGCATGTTTTTGAAGAAGGGCAATGGTCGTGTCACTGTGACATAAGCTACTATGCTTGTAGTTTAGAGGATAGATTTGTGTTTTGTAGAACACAAGTGTGTGACAGAAAGTTAATAGTCATACTGTTCTCATGTACATATATTTCTGTCCTCTTATATCGGGTATGCCAGTCTATACATAAAACATGTCAGATGGTAAAATGGTTGTAATATCTGCATCTTTTTTTAAGCCTGGTTTAATAGTATAAATGTTCCCCAGATTGTGATAAAGATAATGTGAAATGGATTGGTCTGTGATACTTGGATATANACTATTGATGTACTTCCTTTATGTTGCCCCAGCTATAAGATGATCTATTCCCATTCAGTCCTTTCCATCATCTCCAATGTGATTAGAATGTGATTGCCCAGAGTCTTCAGTGGTTGCTTCACCTGGTCTTCTGTAGGTGATTATATGGTGCTTATAATGTAGGGGTCCTTGAGGATTCATACAGTGAATTTGTTTATAAGCGTTTCGGTGCAATCCTTTTACAAGTCGCTCCCCAGACTAGACATCTCCCTTTTCCTAAAAACAATCCAGAGTATTCTGACAAGCGGTCAATACAGAAGAAATGCATATATGATGAATAATAATCGCCTGGTGAAAACAGGAGAATACCTAAATAATGGCATGTGTGCTTGTTTGATGATTCTCTGTCATTGATTATGCTAATAACCCTCAATGATTGACTGATTACAAGTGAATACCTTGTTGTGGGTAATCCTTTGGGTCCCGGTTTCTGCTATTTTTCCATATTTTTACATTAAATTGTTATCTGCAGTTGAAGGGAGCCGTGGTCTGGGAACAAGCCGTACCCGGTTTCACAGCTGAAGGTCAGGAGATAAGGGAATAAAGAACTGTATCAAACATCTTCAACTGATGTTACGACAAATATTAATAAAGGCGATTGTCAGTGCATAATGTTACCCCAGNAGCCTTCTCACGCTGTACTATCACAGCTCATGTTTTGTTTTAGAAATCNTATAATGCTACATGTAAAGGGATATTTCTGTCTGCTGTTAAGGGGTGGATGAAGGCCCCTTTGTAGTATACTTAAAGCCCTGTTTTTTCTGTCTATTAATTGTATGAACTGCTCAGTGCATTTTAATTTCTCCTAAGGATCAGAATAAAAATAAACGCCAACAGTCTATTTGTGAATATACTTAAACTGCTTCTGAGTTCCTGATCTATATATCTTGCACTGCTTCTAAGCTGTCCTATAATTGCTTAAGAAGATTTATTAATACCCTATTCACACTGCCACAAGAAAACCCGGGGTTCCTGAAATTCCCAGGTTTTTCATGCAATGTGAGCTTTTTTTTCAAGGGAAAACAATGAGCAAGAAAAAAGTGCAAAAGAAAAATAAATGAAATAAATAAAAAAATCTACTTATCAGGAAAATCCCTGCAGCAGTGTGAATGGTAGTGTGATTGTGAAAACTGGGTATTGACCGGGTCATTAATGCGAACCGGGTATAAAGAACTTGTTACAGAGCTTTGATNTCTTAAATATTCATACATTTACACTGCTTTCATACTTCAGGGCTGCCCATGATGCCGGTAGCCAAAACCCTCATTTGTTTTACACCATATAATCCATTGTTGTATATAATGCAAGTATTACCTAGTTGTCCTAATACCACAAGAGACTTCCAAGTACTTCTAGTGCTAGAGCTTATTGNTTTCTAAAGCTACTCATTTATTGTCCCATGTAGCTGTAAATGAGTGTTTAAACATATTGAGGATTTTGTGTGTTTAATATATTCTTACCTGAAAGCAGTCTGAATAATGTTGTTCATATTCTTCTTTACAGATGATGACTTTGATCAATTTGATAAGCCTGGAGCAGAAAGGTCTAGAAGAAGAAGAGTTACAGATGAGGAATGGGACAGGTAGTCATGTTTCTACCACTGTTGTGCATTGTGTATTGATTTACATGATCTCTATATATTTGATGCTAATGAGCATAAGACTAGTGTGCTAGTGGTGTTTGCTGTGTAAGGTTGTATATTCAGTGTAGCATTCCGTGTACTCATTAAAACCACACATCTTAGAATTCTGTCCCTGTTAATACAGAACTGAAATCCCTTGTAACAGAGCTCTGTATGTGAAACTGAAATCTTAAGTTTCAAGGACATGTACTGGTTAAATTCATTGTTATATGCTGAATTGTAAATGTATATGTAATCTGAGGGCGCTGTATAAAAACCTGTATTTAAATACATATACGTTATGTTTTGTACACACACTGTTAAATTTGTAACATGATGGAATCTCTTATTGTTAGTTCTTAACAATTTACATGTGCCCATTTTCAGTGAACTAGAGGATGATCTGCTTGAGGAAGACTTATCTGGGAAAAAGGTATGCAGTTTACATTGATTTTAAAAATTCCATACATTAAAATGATATATCTATATATTTTTTGTGTGTGGGATCTTGTTTATCCACATGTTTAAACTTCTCAACTAATGTTTGTCCGCAGGTTTCACCAGATTTCTCTGATGAAGAACTTAATGATGATCTTCTCCAAAGTGATGAGGAGGAGCAGGATACAGCTAATTATAGGTATGTTTCTTTTTATCTCCAAACAATAGTTCTGTTTGGGGATATAGAAAACAATAGTACATTGCCGTACTTAATGGTTTCAGGAGGTTCTTTGGGTTTTCTTTGACTACTTATTATTATTTTGCTGTGCAAGGAGCTTTTAATTGTGAACGGGATGCG
Organism: Platyplectrum ornatum; assembly: GCA_016617825.1. Classification (NCBI taxonomy): domain Eukaryota; kingdom Metazoa; phylum Chordata; class Amphibia; order Anura; family Limnodynastidae; genus Platyplectrum; species Platyplectrum ornatum. The sequence goes on along the minus strand of JABWIB010001830.1, from coordinate 53,881 downwards.
AGTATGCAAGATAGAAAAAGGGAGGTATGCTAATCATAAAATAAGGACTGTGTTACAGTTAAGGTAGTATCCGGGTGACTCATATTCCTTCTATGCGAGTGGTCTCCCCTCATGTATACAGAAATTCAGATTGAATTACGATAGCTTAGCTGTTACTTTATATTGTTTTTGCATAAGTGGCATCCACAGGTTTATTAGAACAAATACATATCGACATGTTTTCCTTTAGCCAGACTTCAGAGAGACTCCTTGATGAATCATATTATCCATAGATGAAGGTGTTTGGTAGAAACCTTTTATATTTGTGTTTTTGGTATATTAATTAACACATGTTTTCCATAACATCTCTGTACGCTGGTCCAAAACTATAGACAACTAAAGTTAACACAATGTTGAATTTATTTTGATTATAACAGTTCACAAGGTGTCACAGTTAGTCTCAATGCTACTGCCGGTGAGCTGACATCATTTGACCTTTCTAAGAGTATGAATGAGGAGTTCCTGACAGAGGAAGCTGAATATGAAGAGGTAGAGAATGAAGAGGCATACGAGAGCCTGGAGCTGCAAGACGCTGGCACTGAAGATTTGCCAGTTGATTCATGCGAAGAAAATTATGCAGAACTGGTTGACGAACAGGCAGAATATGGCGATGAAGAAACCACGGATGAGGTGCTGGAACTCGAGATCAATGAACCTCTGGATGAATTTCAAGTAAGTTCACTGCTGATTATGGTTCTTTTGAGTTAAGGTTGATTTTAAAGTTATTCCCCTCAAGAATGAGAGCTGAAAATAAGACCTATTATCAGCATCTGCCAGCTTCTTTATCTAGATTGTGACAGGTTGTGTTGACAGCTTGTTTGTTGTAGGGCAACAGTCCTTTGTCATGCTAGATAGCTAAAGAGAATCATGACCTTGAAGATTGTTGCCTTGTGGATGGAAAGTGCTTTGTGTTCCAGGGTCCACTTGCAATTGTTCATACTATTTAATGCAAAAGCTATTATCCAAGCTTTTGAACAAGATCTGATAATCATCTAAAGCTAAAAGATTATTGACTTCCTAAAGACATCTTTAAGGTGCTTACTCTAACGGAATGATTGATTGCTCTCGCAAGTCATCTTTGTAACTAATAGCTGTCCAAACCTGAATGAAGAGATTGAAGGGACCATGTTTGTTCACAAAGATAATAGATTTATAAAGAAGCATTATTTTGAGGGTAGGTCGCTAGAAAAAACGCTGGTTTCCTCTGATATGTTTTAGCACTTCAAAAATTGTCCTGCACTTTATATGTTTTTAAACAAAAAAAATCAGACACAATTTTTCCCCTTCCTTTGATGATGATATTGACACTGTCGCAAATTAGTTGTCGTGATAGTAACCACAGGGGACGTTTTTGATGATTTGATGGCAAGTTGCCTAGCTAAACACTGTTTAGTCCTTTTGTGTTTATTTTTATCACCCTATGGTTGTAATCGTATGTCTGTAAAGTGTTAGCTGTTTTCCCTATTACCTATAATCTTACCAAATTAACATGCATATTTTTGGTTTCCTTTTTTTAAGGAGGAAGAATATTCACAGTCATTCAGAAGGCAGGAAGTTATTCAAGAACAGTACATGGATGATGCCACAGAGGAANCGACAGAACCAGAAAATCTTGCCAATGAATCTGAAGAGGTGATGAGAATAAATAAGTAAAACNAAAGTTGTGCATTGTGATTTGTTGTAGATGAAATCCTTTATCAGTCAGCGTATGAGGTTTACTGTGGCATTGACCAAAATTATTTAACAATTTCTTTACTTCATATACAAATCCTTCCAAAACCTCTGTGTAAGATCACAGCTTTTAGAGAGGATAAACCAAGCTGATATGTGGTGGTTTTTTCTACAAAATCAGATGCTTTTTTTCTGTTAATGTGGGACCATCATTGCCAACTTAGTAGCAGTTTTTCTTGCATTTAAAACTACATGGTCTTGCACATATATACATGAATGTTCTATGTCACATGGGAGCAAGTTTAAACATCTACCTTTAGTTAGGAAAAAAGTACAAATGTCCTTATGGTTTTTTGTTTTTTTTTTGTATTTTTTAAGATACAGATAGAGTCGCACGAATTTCCTCCAGACTCTAAAGAGGAGTCTGATGAAGATGATGATGAGGAAGAGGGGGGTGGCCGTATACGTTTTAAAACTGAACGTAAAGAAGGAACTATTATTCGTCTTTCGGATGCCACCCGAGAAAGGCGAAACATTCCGGAAACCTTGGGTATATATATATTCTTGTTCTGGATGGCTCTCACAATTTCAGTTTTAAACCTAAACATACATACATTTTCTGTATTAGCCTTTGTATGTCTTGGTTTTCTGTACTGTGTTCTCTGTACAGGTGGCTCGGGTAATGTTTTCATGAGGACATCCACTAAATGCTAATCACTTAGCCTCTGTGTTTAATGACAGAAACACCTTTTACATAAAATGTCTGCTCATTTAATATCTGTAGAAATGTAAAACTTGTGGAGCTTGTGTCCAGCAAACATGTAGGGGTGCAATTCAATATTTTTCCAAATTCTGAATACTGTTGGTAATATACTGCAAACTGCTGCAAAGAAGAAAAGTCAATAGACCATGGTGTAGTGGTTTGACCTCCACTCCTCATGATGTGTAAATCCCTTGTTGGACCTTTTTATTTGAAGCATAATATTGTTTAAGCCTCGTTGCCCTTAAAGGAANCTCCTCCTGTGAAATATTCCTTACATATGGCAGACTCTAGAATTTAGGTGTCATTTCTTTGCACATTAAAATGTTATCTAGCCATTCTTCTAATATGTTTATACCTCCGTGCAGTGGTGCTCTTTAATTGTTTGAATGTGATGAAAGGGGCGAGCTCTTATTACAACAGCTATTAATTGGTGTCTGCTTATTGATAAACACTTCTATAAAATGACCTAGGCTACTTCCTTGCACTGCTATTTAAGATTTTGAGTAATCTAAAGAAACACTTAAAGAATGAATTAACATTTCAGTTGAAGTAAGAAACATAATTTTCATCCTGTCACATACTGGTGACCTTTTGTGACAGCTTGTCTCTATTGGAGGGAAGTATTTTATGTGCTGATTAAAGATGTCACTTAAAACCATTTTATTACTAGGGATGGTGAAATTAATCTTGACACTTAGAGCCAGATGAAAAATAATTGCTGATTCACGGCATTAACTGTGGATGGGATTCCACTGCAACCAGGAGCAGGAGGATGAGAGGGGGTGTTGAGGAGGTAGAGATCACGAATCTCCNGTTTGTGTTTGACTTATTAAGCCCTTTCCACATGCAGTGACATTTGTGCATCTCATAAACCTTTAATATTCATCTAATTGTGCTGATGTTTTTTATTTTTTATATATATGTTTATACGACTATTATAGGACTGCTAGTTATTTGTAGATCATACTATTAAAATGGTATCAACATTATCTATGCAGGTTCTTTTTACTATGCATTCACCATTAACTTAAGTTATAACCATAGAATTGTCACATCTACTGTTACAAATCTTTAGTATTTGAAGGTTTTGAGATGTCTCTCTGATTACAGAGCTTTCTGCTGAAGCCAAAGCCTCCCTAATGAAGTTTGAGGAAATGGAACGTCAGCGCAAGCTAGAACGTTATGATAACAGGAGAGGTGGAAGAAGAGGAGTTAATTATGGAATGATTAGCAGAATGGGAGGTCAAAGGAATGACTACAATGACAGGAGGAACGCGAGAAACCGTCCACCTCAGGGGGTAAATATTTGTTTAATGACAAATAATAGTGAGATAAACCCTGTGAGCGCGCCCAATTCCCCAGGGGGAATGAAATGGTGCAGTACACAACAAAAATAAACTCTAACCCTAAAGATTAAAGTCCTTCCCCAAGAGNGCTCATCCCATGAGGGTATCCATTTTCCATGTAATGAAAGGAAAAGAGAAATAAAATGAATAATTTAATTGGACATAAATAAAAAAGTATATAAAATCTTCACAATAAATATTCACAATAAATACATAATAAATTCCATAATTATGGATGGCCCATACCGAGTAGATGGAAATAGTGCAATACAACCACGGAGTCCCACATTAGCGTTGACATACATATGTTTGCCTTAAATGCCATTTCACTTTATTTTACTTGTAAAACTCTGCATAACCAACCTTTGCTATACAAAATAGTGGTTGCACAATTAAATTTTTGGTTAATATAAACAGGTGCATGAAAGACAGAAACAATGGGAAAGGATTAACCAGGAGCTAGCCTGCAATTCTCTCTGTAATATAAAATGCGTATGTATAAGCCGCTCGCCACTTTTAAAGCTTTTTCTGCTGAGGTGGGTCACCGGGTCCCATTTTCTAGTCTTCATGGTGACATGGCCTGAGTATTAGTACTGTCTTTATTTAAAGCTGTTTATTGGCTTGATACTTTTAGCATTTTTCAAATGTATAGTTTGAGATCTGTGTATCTCAAATGTGATCTGTCATTTTACCAATTTTTTTTTTTCCCCCTTCCCAGCAACCCATTCGTAGTCCGTTCATGCAGCAGAACATACAACCTCTCCTTTCGATGCCACGCTCACGTAACACTTCATCTGATGGGTTACATTCGCTTCAGCAGGAGAAGTCAAGAATGGGAAATAATGTGGCAACACCACCCAAACAGCAGCAGCAACAACAACAACAGCAGCAGCAGCCTAAGAACATTCATATTAATCCCCATTTTAAAGGAAATGTTGCCCCAGTTCAAGGTCTGTTCTATTTCCAATTGTTCTAATACCCTGTATTGCATCTCTATCTATACTTTTTTAAATTAAGCGATTAATTTGAGCATTATCCTTCTGAATTAATTTAGTAGGGTCACTATTAATTCTCATTCTCAAGACAACTTGCAACCACTCCCCCCCCCCCCCAAAAAAAAAAAATCTCTTTAACTGTAAATTTACTTCTTGTTTTAGTGCCCCTTCTGCCAGTCCCAAACCAACCCCGTCCATCAATGGGTCCACCAAGATTTCCAGTGAGTATTATTTTTATTATTATGCTTATTCACAGGCAGCTTTTTGAACTCAATCTGAGTGCAAAAACAGTGAAACTACAAATCCCATAATGTTCTAATATCTCAGACAAAATCTGGACTATTGCAGGTTGTCTGTATAAGTGTATGCTGGCAAAAATTGAGGTTGCCTATGTATGTTGTACACTTGAAGCACCCTACTGCTTGTTGACATTGTATGCCAACAGCATGGTCCAAAAAATACAATGACCTAGATATCAAATCAATGCAGTAGAATGCTCCCACTGCAACTATGTGTTTCCTATTAAGAGTAGGACTGGTTGTGATAGCTGTATGATGGGACTTCAAGCGGTGTATGGCCAGCTTAACATCATAAAGTTGTAAGTTAAACATACACCCTGCAGGTGGTAAGCACAGGTCACGGTAACGTTACATATTATCAAGTCTTTCATGGGTTGGGAGAAATTAACATCTGAGTAAAGCCAACAGATTAAATATGCCCACCTTCAACTCAACATGCAACATATCCCTTTTATTTCCAATTTTCAGATTCAGTCCTAGGTTAGTTAATGTACCTCAGATTCTTTTTCTATACAGTGTTCTATTCTGTATATTTCTTCCTAAAGTGTGACTTCCACTGCTTGTCAAACGAACGTTTAAAAGTATTTTGCATTGCTCTCTGCATTTTAGTGTAGTCCCTTTCAGTACACACAATAACAAATTAAAATGTCATTCTCAGCGNGTTACAGTTTGGTGCAACAAAACTTTTCTCCTATACTGACCAGCTTGCACTAAAGCATTGCATAGGGAGATGAAATGGATATGTCCTTGGCTTTACCAGATATTGAACTGAGGCCCATGGTATCAGGTGGCGGGGAGTGACATTTCCTGCTCAATGCTTAACATGGCATTTCATGGAAATTATGCCTGAATGAAACTGCTGTCCCAATTTGAATGTGTATATGTCTTGATACAGAATACTGAGCATTCATAACGGAGCCTTCGATTGGTCTCCCAACTCCATTTTTATTTTTGACAGCTACCGCTTTGACATACAGTACTAGACGTAATAATCATCATCATAATAATGATGCCAAAAAATGCGAGGGAACGTTGAGGTTTTTGTTATTTCACATGTAGTAGTAGTGAACAGATGCAATGTGAGATTTCTCCAGCTGTCAAATCTTGTCAAGCTAGTACAGAGGTGATGCAGTTTAAAATGCAGCTTACATAATACTGAACATCCTCTTTTTGCTAGTAGGTCTCTGATTAATTACAATTACCATATATTATCATACCATCACATTTAATCATATCAATGAATTCCCTTCTGCTGTTGGCTNGTCTTAATATGACTGCTTTCACCATGCTATTTAGTGGCAGCTTAGCTGTCCCTTTTATGAAGATATGTAATGCTTGGGAGTTTTCTAGTATGAAGACTTCAAATGTCCATTTGCTGACTGTTTATTAGAAGGGTTTTTGTGAAATGTTNTATTTTGTTTATAAAGATTCTGGTTTCTCAATTGTACTATGTGCTATATAGGTTTATCTGTTTACCCAAATGTATTAGTCCTTAGTAATGTATTAGAGTTGGTAATTCACTTGTTTTTGTTTGACACTTGNTTGGTGGTATTACTTAAGCAACATTATTGACCTTGAAATGCCACTAAATAACTGGAACAAATGATTCTCATCTAAACATTAAAGCTGGGTACACTTCAAGTATTTAGAGACACTGCATATTGTGGATCGTTAACAGCATGCTCGCAATTGTTATCATCAGGACAATGTTAATAGTATAAAGTTAGGTGATCATTACCGGTACACATTGGTAAGATATCAGCTATTAAATGGCTTTCCTATGGTCNGCAATCATAATCGTGTATCCAGCTTAATACATGCTGCCATTACTCTTTATCTAACGTTTTGTGTTTCTATACCTTTTTGCGAACTTTGGGTCCGATTTAAAAATAATTGGCATCCAGCTGGATGTGACCATGCATTACACAATATACTGGTAGTAAAGTAATAGTAGCTCTGAGAACAGCAAAATCACTATTTGATTCCTTGTTTGTGATATCATGATAAATATCCTAATCTAGCAGATTTTTAGCTCTCATATCTTGTAAAATGTTTTTTTTTCATTGGATGAATTTGGAGTTTTTATTAGTAATTTAGTTAAAAATCATTTCATTTGGTCCCTAAGCTTAAAGTATGTGACCAGTTTTATTAGTATCATTCACAATGCACACACATTCCAGCCTGAGGAATCGGCATAATACAAACTTAAATAAGACTCTTTTAAAGTGTTTAATGCTATTTAATGCAGAATTGAATTTGCGTAGCCAGCTATATTGCTCTCAATTGTCTGCCTGACCCTGTTTAACCATCATTAGAATTCTAATAGAACACTTACATATGAAGGGAAATTAATAAATGAAAACATGTTGTAGATGTTGGAAGTCATTTATTTGAAAGATTCATTAAGTTACAAAGACTTTAACGCATTTAATTAGTCCTATGAAAGTGTGTGTGACCCTTTCTGCGAAGCTGATAAGTCTCACAATAGCCGTTAGATCCCTTTTATTCTGGTTTTCTCTTTAAGATTAACTTTGTGCTTAGCAATTTATGCTAAGTTTAATTTCTTTTCACCGGTAGGCCAAGTTATCTGCAGGCCTTGAATAGATTACGGTAGATAGCATCATGTAATTAACAAGAGATGTGGGAATGTAAAGTATAATTTGTGTAGTGATTGTATGTGAGAGAATGTTAATTTTTTTTAACTAGATGGATATTTAAGGGGATAAAGAATCTTAAAAATAGTGTATAATTCTGTAAAGGATTAAGGCTTACCTTATCTGCTGCTATTGAGGAGTTGGTCCGGCTTCAGTATTATGTATGAAAGAGACACCTTTAATGAGGAATTTGATTCCATTTTGTTGTTTTTTTTTTATTTGAAGAGCAAATTATANTTGTTAGCTGATCATTACTTTTTAATATTGCCTAAATAGCTATGAGCTCAACCTTTTTTGGTCTTTGTCTTTACGCCCAAGTATAACAGCCAATTGTTTTCCACTGTAGGGTATGCCAGAATTTCCACATCCCCCAAATCCTGTGCCAGGCAACTTTAATACGCCCCCAAGACTTCAGGAACCATGGAGAAACCCNCCGCCACCACCACCTCCTCAGCCTGAGCGAGAACCCTTCTTCATAGGAGGTAAACATATTGTAACACACTGACCTCAACTACTTCTAATGTCTTTCAGGAGACTATAGATTTACTATTTGTTTCTTACTGCCGAGCTTTATTTGGGCCACTTTATTTTCTGTTCTGTTATAAACGTTAAGATTGAGTTTGGACAAACAAGGGAACACTGAAAATATACACTTGCAGCATTTCCCTGCTGAAGGTTGTGTGTTGACCATGTTCATGACCTGAAGTATTGTCTGTAATCCATTATGGCTATTCGCCTTAGTGTATCGATACACCTACACCTTCTAGCAAATGAGTATTACTTAGTGAAAAATAATTATTATTAAGTGACAATTCTTTTGAGGCTGTTTTTGCTTTGACCTATATTTTTCTCTGGCTTTTTGATATTTTCCTTGTTGGGGGATTAATTATTAAATGAATCTGTAAATTAAGGTATTTTTCTGTACTGAATTGAATTTTCATTGATACATTTTGTTGCTTTTCAGAGCCAAGATTTCCTAACCACCATATGTTTGATCAAAGAAATCCTCCTCCGGGTCCTCCACCTCCACTTTTGAATAGCAACAACCACTCTGTTCCTAACCAGAACCCTCCACCATTTAATCCTCCTGGACAAGGTCTCAACCAGCCAGGCCCACAGCCTAGATTTAATCAGCCCCAAGCAAACTTTAATCCACCTGGACCTGGTCCACAAACCAGCTTTAACCCACCCACACCTCAATCTGGATTTAATCAGTCTGGTTTTAACCCACCTGGTCCTCAACCTGGGTTTAACCAACAAGGCCCACAGTCTGGCTTTAACTCTCCTGGTCCTCAGTCAGGCTTTAATCTGTCAGGAAATCAACCCGGTTTTAATCAACCAAATTTTAACCATCCAAATCCCCAGCCTGGATTTAACCAGTCTGGCCCTCAGCCACCATTTAACTTGCCAGGACTAAACCAACCAGGTTTCAACCAGTCTAACCCCGGGCCCCAGCCAGGTTTTAACCAGCCAGGATCTGGCCCACAACCGAACTTTCCTCCCCATGGCCCTGGGCCCCAGCCAGGCTTTAACTCTCCAGGCTTTTCACGAGAGCGTCCTGTGCGCGTCAACATGCCATCTCCTAGCCCAATGGGGATGCCCCCTTTCAATCAACCTGCAAACCTAAGGCATTTTGGTCCACCAAGACAACCGTTTCCACCAGGCCCTGGACAGCCATTTATGCCTCTCACACAGTCTAATTTACAGGTTTGTATTGGTCCTGT
>JABWIB010001830.1:17243-34338 GCA_016617825.1 Platyplectrum ornatum | reverse complement strand
CTCAAATCTGATTGGTTGCCATGGGCAACTTCCCCAAATTCGAATTTCACTGCAATCTCCCTGCTTAGTAAATATACCCCCTGGGCTCAAAAGTGCTGTCCTTGAAATAGCAGGGGGCTGCCCTCGCACATACAAACCTTAGGATAGATCACTCATGTTCCTGGTTCATTTACTGTCCACTGCAATGGTCCCATGCTGAATTTAGTGGAACCTCGTTGATGTCTTGAATGGTCCGGACACCATAAATAACATTTTCATTGTATATATTTTCTGACCGAATGATTTAAACATTGCTGCGCTTTGATTGACTTCCAAAGTTTGTGTCCCATAACGTGGCCTATAGCACAACCCGGTGGTTAAACCTGGATGGCAGGAAGCTCTGTTTAATTACTAGCAAGTGGTGAATAGATGTTGTCATATGAAAGATGCATCTTATTTACTTACTATTATAGTGTGATGCCGCAGTCTTTTTGACATTGTCAACCGTCTTTCGTTTATTTAGGTGATAAAATATAACCTGTATAAGGTATTAAATGCATTAACATGAAGCCCGAGTTATGTAAAGAATACCAGGAAATACAGCACAGGATATCTATAACCCAATAGCTAAACCCCTTGTGTATTTATATAGAGGAATGAACTATAGATTTACTAGAAAGTCACATCACTAAGTTTGTTTTATCCACCAACCTGGCAAATGCACATCATGTCAGGTTTGATTAAACAATGTTAATAAATAATGTAGATTTTATTGCATTGAAGCATTTTGTATTGTCTTCCAATGCAATAAATATTTAATGACTTTACCAGGTTCCATATTACTCCCTCTACACATCAATATATCTAATCCCTATCTAACAGCAATAACAAATAGTGATTTGTTCTGTGTTGCCATTTGTGTACTTTCATAGCAGGTGTTTTTGGAACCTCAGAGACAGATAACAATGAAGTAAGTTTGTTTCCCTAATCTTTGTAACTATAGTTGTACCTTTGACCTCTTGATATACTGTAATATATTTTTAATAGTTTATTGCACATTAAGTGTAGTTGTTTTCATTTCATATGAGTACAGGTCCTCTAATGATAAACTTTCTCATTGGCAATAAGGAATTTTAAATATGTTTTTGTCCTTGGTGGAAGCTGTCATATTTTGCACAACACTTGATTTACAAAAGCAGAAAAACATATTTAAAGTGTATAAATGTACAATCCACATAAATCTATTATTTTAAAGGTTTATGTGGATGAAGAACTTTGCTCATTGGTTAGAAAGAATACTTCCAGTTCACCAGAATAGGATTTTTTGTGTTAAAGTATAGGAAGCTGTAGACAGTGTGATATGGTTGACATTTTTTCATGAGGTGCTGCTGTGTTGCAGCTTTTCATTATCCTGAATAGTTTAACCCATAGAAAAGAGTTCACATGCACTTACGTTATGTGCTTCCATGAAGTATGATAGTGAAAAGGGAGATCTTTCTTTACTGCTCCAGGATATTACTTTACACCGCTCATGAGCGCTTAAAAAGCATCATGTTATGAAGTGTTTTAGCAAATCTGGCCACCCAATAAACACAGGAAGAAGATCTAATCTGCACAAACAGGACATTGCTCCAGCACTGCCTTTTCAGCAATGCACACTACTGTGTCACTATGCTGCACTTATATGAATATGCATCATACAGTAAGCAGCATGTGTCTAGGCTTGGCCATTACAGCCCATGTTGTATATGTATTAGGAAGATACCTCTTTATTTTGTTTATTGAATAGTATATGCAGTGCTTAGTTGTGCATATTATGATAATACACTGAAGCACATTTAAACTGTGTGCTTCATTGCATTGCATGGGTTATACATGTAAAGTTTACTCCCCATTGACACCCCTCCTTGGCTTGGAACACAAGTAATGTATGTGAGCCTTTTTACTGGTTTTGCGTTACTTTTAAACAGTTAACCTCTTAGTTATTAGGTTTGCATTTAGCGAGGTCTTACAGAATAGAATAACATTGAATCCGCTGTTCAATGCTACTGATCATGTAATGTATCTGCAAAGGTCTGTGTGGGAAGTACATCATTTTTGTTTCTGTACCTACTCGTCACACCACCAGGGTATACTTATCTAATATATATGCGTATAGTGGATATTTGCAATCCTTCTTTCACCAGCAAAAGTACAATAGTCAATTACATGTCTGTCTGTTATGTACAGCTTCACCTGCACAGTAGTTTGTGTGGATGTCCTATTCCTTAGTAATCCACTATGTGCCAGATTTAGTCCATTGCTTACCCTTAGGCTTGGAGGTTTGTGTGACTTAGCATAAAGCCAGGCCAGGCAGATACTCAGGAGAATGGTCTGGCTTTCTCAGATCATTTGTAAAGAATTTGTCTGGTACAAGTGAAAATGATATGTGAACCACACACAGATCTAGCACGTCATTACTGAATATTATAACTCGTTCACGTTGAGAATGTGTGTAAAGGGGTAATGGAGGGGGATAAGTGCCTTGGCCTTTCACACCACCCATAACTATCTGGACTCAAGTAGCTTCATCTTTCCTAAATGAATTGGAAGGAAATGTCAAATGAGTTTGATCCTGATATTAATGGTTAGGGTTGATTGGCATGAAATATATTCTAATTAAGTTGTGAGAAATCTGCAGCGATAATCACTATCTTATAATGAAGATAAATAGTATGCACCAAATTCACAGCAGAACAATAGAACAAATGCACTATAACATTTTACATGTACATATAAAGGCTGTGCATGGAGTATTACAGGATGGTTCTAACTCGTTTTACTTCTCCTTGCAATCATTCCACTCCACCACACCAGGGCCTAAATGTATTAAACTGCGGAATTGGGACAATTGCGGTATTATTGGGGACAATAATACTGAATTTTAGTGCTCACCAGTGGCTGTTTAAAGGGAAAGTATTGTCAGTCATATGTCATTATCTTGACACTAGCTGCCTTGGCAGTCTATCATTTTAGTTATGTAAATCGGTCAGACATTGTACACAATATGATCTATCTTATCTTATGCCGTTATCGGAGTCTGAAGTCATATGAAGGTAGAAACCAAGTTTTGTTTGTTTTTTGGGCATCTGAACATTTTTAGACATTTAGGCATAAAATGATGGATTACACCATGTGTGATTGATACTTCCCCTTTATGACCCTTTGCTGCTACTGAGGGGTATTATGCTTGGGAATTTAAAATAAGTCGAGAGCATTTGTTGCATTTAATGTTTATTTGACAAACCGATCTGTCTTTGACAGGAGCGATGAGCTTTTCGCATATGGAGATTACACTCAACTAACTAACACAAGCACCTGTAAGGCAAATGTTGTTGTCAATATAAGTTATTAGAATTTATTATTTTTCAAGTAAAAATATATTTAGTTCTCCATTCAACGTTCTTTTTCATACTGCTGTTCATGTTTATTGTTTAAATGTCTACAGGGCGTATGTCTGTATTTTGCCATACATGTAATATTACCAGGAGAGAGACCAGTCCCNTCTTTGTTACATGTTGTAGATGACTTGTTCTCTGGGGCACTGATGAGGAACCTATGAGGAATAAATCCTCTATCCCTGAATCTGCTGAGACCCCTGTTCTAGTCTCACTTCACACAATGGTATGTGATTAAAGCTGTGACATACCATTGCTCCAAAGTTGTTCATGTACACGATATTTATGGAAGAGAATCCTATTGATCAGGGCTAAGTTGTGGAATGGTAAATGATTGATATTTTGTAGCTTCTGTTCATTTGTAAGATACTGCTGAATGCAGCAACCGTTATGACTGGTTCACGACTTGATGTGATATTTACTTAAACTGTTAACTGAACAACATAATATGGTGTCATTTATTAGCTAATAAATGTTAATAAATGTGTAATAAATGTTAATGCAAAACAATTCTTGGTGGTTATTTTTTGTTTAATGTGCGTTTGCTCTAATTGTACATTTGTCAGTATCANTAGTCCTCCTTATATACCTGAAATACAGAAAGTGAAAGACATATCATATTGTGGTCATTAAGTTCAATTATATAGTAGTGGGATTCATCTTTTATTTCACTGACTTACAATGAGTCCGTACACAAGGTATATCCAATTGCGAAATCTAGGAAATACTTTGCATCAGAACACATCACGTCTTATACTCTGTTCATATTACCAACAAAAAGCCAGGGTTTTCATCAATCACTGGGTTTCCTGATAGCCCTGGCTTTTTGTAGGTAAACTCAATGGAAACCCTGGGTCTTTCTAGTCAGGTCTTTTTTCCCTAAAAAGCGTTGTCCAACGCTGCATTACTACTGTGTGGACCTGGGAATTCCTGGGTCAGCACTGTGCAATGTGAACGGGTTGCGGTCTGTGCCCTGTGCAGGTAATCTAGACGGGGCATAATTTATGTGCAGGCAATCTGTCTTTGTTCTCAATACTTTTCTAGATTCAGACATAAAACGAAATAAAAATGTTGGCGCACAAAAGAAAATACACGATAGACTGCAAGGAGGTGGTGGGAGTGATGGTAATGTAAGAGTATGGGCCGTCTCTCCACCCTTTCCACACCGTTTTATCATAAGAGCAGTGTAGTAATCCTCAAGTGAATTTGGATTCCCCCATGAATAGGGGGTGGTGGTAATCCCCTGTACACAGGAGAAAATGCAAAATGCTGTGTCTGCATTACTGTAGCATCTGAACCTGTGTCTGGGTCTCTGTATCCAGGAGTTCTGGTAGTCTGGTTTCTAATAGTGAATAAATCAATGATAAAAATAAGATCAGCCTCAATATATGTTTATAAAGAACTATAGAAAAGGCTGATAATGTGCTTCTGAAAGCTGTCATCCCATGAACCCTCATCCACATCACCCTTGCCACGTGGCCCAGTACACTCCAGGGCCTAAATTTACTGAGCAGGGAGATTGCAAAGTGGGGGTGTTGCCCATAGCAACCAATCAAATTCGAACTCAAGCTCTCAGTTTAATTTTACACACTGGAGAATGTGTCTGGATACTGTGGGCAACATCCCTACTTTTCAATCTCCCTGCCGAGATTTCCTCTGTGAAGCAAATATGTAGATGAACACATGACAGCAATGGTTTCTAATTGTCATTACAACTTGTAAGGCACATTATAGGCTCTATCCTTTACAAATAAGAGCACAAATGGTCCAGATTAAAAATATCAAAGCTGAATATTTACATTGGTTTTTTGAATATGTATTTACCATATGTATTTACCTTATGTATTTACCGTATGTACATTGATAAGGGCAATGATATGCTGCCATTTCTACAGCGTTTATTTTTCTCAGACCCTTTTAGTTGTGCATTAGATTTAGATGCATGTTGGCAAGCAAATCCAATTTAATTTAAAGCAATATCTGATCTATCAAACTAATTTAATAATATTTCGTACGTAATTGGTCTTTAACACATTATTAGGCACTGAAAGGGAATTCTGTCTTAAGTACTTTAGCATATATACCCATTGAGCAGAACATTACAATCTCCTGCCTAGTATTGTGTAAGTCCCATTCTTGTCACCCAAACATTAGCAGGGGGTGGACTCCACAAGACCTCCAAGGATGTCCCATGGCTGTAGCAGCAGCAGCAGTGTGGCATGGCACTTTATTTTGTAGATAAAGGTCACTGCCATCAGGGAATACAGTTGCCATCAGTGGGTGTCTGCTACTATATTTAGGTAGGTAGCACAAGTCTACATAACATGTCAATGAATGGCAGAACTTGAGGAATACATTTTTTTTTTTTTTTTTTAAAAGGATATTAATCAACCATATAAATAGACAACAAACTTCAATATTAAACCTATAATTAATAAATGTGTTTTTTTTATTTGATACTTATTAGTACATTTGTTTTTATAACATTTTAGTTGCCAAATCACACCGTGGATTACAGCGCAGTAATGAGACCGCCCAAAAATGGTATTTATTTATTTTTTCTTTTTATAGTTTTATTATAAGCACCTTATTTAACTATAAAGTTGACATAAGTGTAAGGTTCTTTGCCTTTTTCTACTAAACAGTGGAGATGTTGCTCATATCAACCAATCAGATTGTAGCTTTCGCTTGACTGTTACATACATGAAGAATGTATGTATTCCCTCCGTTTAGTAAATAAAAGCTATTGTCTTATTCCAAGACTTAAGCTGGGTACACATGGTAAGATAAATTGTGTCCAATCAAAAGATTTTTCAAGAGTGGGTAAAACCATGTTGAATTGCAGGGGAGGCAAATTTAATTAATTGCAATCAGTATTACAGGTGAGAGATGTTTCCAGCACAAGTGTAATAACAGTGTAACAGTAACACTGGTCAGTATCTGTGTGCAACATGCAACAATAAAGTATTCTCCCTGCATGCAAACACCAACATTCATTTTACCTGCAATTCACCATGGTTTTACCCACTCTTGAAAATTTTTTCGATTGGAACAATTTCTTACCGTGTGTACCCAGCTTTAGATCGTAACCATTAAGCTTTTTACTATTTTATACAAAGTTTCTGGAGCTCCGTTTAATCTGTTAAAGGCTGGGAAATATTAATAGCAATGTTTTGGACTTAAGTCGCACTTACCTGGAACCAGATCCAGATGTTAGAGTTGGGGCATAATGTTACCTAGCACGGCACTTCCAGCAGAGATCCAGATACTCCTTATTCCATGTAGAAAGTCTTTTTTTTTTGGGAGGGATTGCTCGGTGGACGGATTTCCGCACAGACAGCATTTTTTGTGTTTATGGTGCAGTAACTAGGTTTGCACAGAGATAGTATAAAATGTCGGTCTGCTTACATGGACTTAGAAGTCTAGATCCGATCTGTATTTAATTCAGGCTACATTTGGAGAGTGTACTGGGAAATAGAAATATAGATGCCCCTTTGTAACATAGCAGTGTTGGTCAGGGTTACCATAAACCCTGCATTTGGTCTATTAATGTCACCTGTGACACAATGAAGAGGCCGTTTCCACAATTTCATGACTTTTTTTTTTCTTGACTTGGTATTATTATTTCATTGGTTTTCATTTGGTTGGTCACACGCCTATTTTACCACCTTTTGAAATAGAACTTGTAGAATCTGAGACCAGCCGTTACCATAAAACAAGCTTGCGGTGCATGTACCAGTGTGAAAGAAAAAACATATGGGTATATAGATTGTAAAAGCTGCAAATATACAATGATCTTTTTTTTTACACTTCTGCATTGTCCTTCTTGATTTACTGGGTTTGTAGCTGTTGATGTTTTTTGAAGGACTACCTACAGCTTATTTTTGGCGGGGTGTCTGTATGTGGTCCATTCTGTTGGCATACAGTTCTTATAAACCATTTCAGTGAGAATGATAGCATGTGTTTCCTGAGAGATGTATGCATTATGTATAGCAAGAACATTATTTGTCATTAGAGAAATGTTTTCAGGTTATTCAGAGTACCTGGAGTACCTGAGGCTCTGGTTCAGTGTTTTGTTCCTTGCACAGGAGACGTCCTGTCAGTAAGCGTATTGTGTGGTCTCTTGGTGCCTGTATGAATGCTTGTAGCGTTCATTATTTTATTGTATAGAAACTACAATTTTTTATCATTTTTTTTTTTTGAACGTGTAAACGTAATGATGATCTATTAATTGCTGATTGTAAATTAGCTTTGTCAATGGCAGCAGCAGAATGTGATGGTTGTAAGGCTCTCAATGCTGCTGTAACACAAGTAAAACTACTCAGTGTTTCCATTGTGTGTTTATGAAATGTGTCAAAGCAAAAGATTTTTTTTGTTGCATGAGGTCTAGTATGTTCCACCATTGTATACAGAACATTGACTTCACTATTATTAATGTATGTTGTTTAAGTGATGCCCCTGAGAAATTCCCCTTCCAACTTAGGCTTCAAGGTACATCTTCCACTAAAGATCATTTTATTATATTGTCCTGGGATATTTGGAGGGGGGTGTTCATATGTTTTAAACTGAGCTCCCTGAGTCTATTGCAGTAGCTGGAATTCCTTCATACTGCCCTATGGCACCTTTTAAATACCCCTCTTAAAGTTGTTTAGGGTTATTGTCACATGACACA
The DNA here is from genome assembly GCA_016617825.1 of Platyplectrum ornatum. NCBI lineage: Eukaryota > Metazoa > Chordata > Amphibia > Anura > Limnodynastidae > Platyplectrum > Platyplectrum ornatum. Next base: position 26,250 of record JABWIB010001830.1, on the reverse strand, counting down.
TGGAAAAGAGACCAGCCCAGTATCTAAAGATTAACCCCATGAGTGCTTTGCTTCTGTTTGCAATCTCCTGTGTGGCATACAGGTAGAAAAAGGGGTAACTTGTTAAGCAGTAACATGCATAAAGGGTGTTTTATGTCACCATTTTATAAACGTTTTCTTACATGTAAATGGCAATATATTCTACTTATATAACACTCAATAACTGCACCAGTGCAAGCAATGTTACCCTCATGTACTTGTCTTTATACAGTAGTATTGCAGTACAATGTGTCTGTTTCTGTGTACATCTGTGGATATTAATAATTTAATGAGCTTTTCAAATCTAGTGTTAAAAATAAAATATTTAGACTGAGAACACCCCACACCCGTTATTTTATTGGAAGGGGTAAAGCTGAAGATGCAGAAATTGGATATTGATGTTTATGTTGGGAAGTGTTTGCATGTCTGATTCCATTGTTTCGATGTCTTTGTTTCCATCCTTAGAGTTTTCAGATGTTTCCTCATCAGAGAAAAGCCATAGCTACTTTTGAGAGCCCGCACCACGCTTCACAGTTCCAGCAGAGGTTCCACAGGTATAGTCCACTTGCTGGTTGTCTGTGTTTGTCTATTTAATAGCTTTGCATTTGTAAGTTGAGAAAACTATAATGTTCTAAGCTGGCCACACACCATAATGATTATCTCTGCCAGCAGGAGGTGGCCGACAAGTAGTAGGTTTCTATATCGGCCCCACACACTGCTCTTGCAAGCATCGATAATAATTGTTGAGGATGCTACTGAGATTTGACAGGCGGCTCTTGTAGCCAATTCGCTGAAAACCTTTTGTCTATCTCTGCAATGATTTGATGCTATCAATGATGACCGGAAGCCAGTGCAGCAGAAAGACTCCAATCAGATGTGTGGCACCTCCACCTCCTGGTCAGAGTCAGAGTTTCCCTCTATGTGCAGAACTTCTCTTATTGTATTATTGCTGCCAATAATTATGAGTCCTACAGACGGGGAAACACCAGTCAGGGGGTGGTGGTGGGTCAGGCTTCGATAATCAGACTTTCCCACATACTGATTATTGAACCCTGGAGGAACGACTGAGCTCAGCGAGTTGAGCTGATTGGCTCATCACCGCATGACACATTGGGAACTTTCTACTGATGTATTTTATGCATGCCTAAACAAAAAAATAATGATCCCAAAGTGTTTTGTGTATCATTATTGGGTGTTTGCAAAAATCCAACCTGACTGCTCACCAAAGCAATTATAAGTAATGGCATCATTGCTCTAATAACTAGCTAGCTTAATACTTATTTGAGTTGGTATAGCTTTATATTTATATTGAAGTATAAAATAAGGATCTATGGTCAGTATAGGCTTAAATAATAAACCATTATATATTTTATATAGGCCAAGGCCAGTTAAAGTAAATACCCCTAATCCTCTGACAGCTATAGAGGGGCGCAGAGATCTAATCTTTTGATTATCGTTTTATGTTTTTTATTAATATTATTGCATTCTGACTTTATTGGGTGCATAGTTGAAATGAAATGTACAGGCTAACAACTTCTTATAAACTATTTCAGGCACATGATAGATTTATCACACATCAACGTATCACTGATTACTGAATGATCCTATCTGTCTACATTAACCATCGCCAGAGACGACTGGAAAGAGACATCTGGACACTATGTCTTGCTGTGCATTTGGGATTCTTGACGCAAGAAGAAGAGGGACAAACTCGCTTTGTAATGTGAAAACTTGAAGTCGAGCTTTGCTCTTTAGATTCCCTTATGTGGATCTTAGCTTTTACTGTGTTCCTCCTGATTTGAGATCTTGCATGTAAATCTGTCTCTGCGTGAAAAAAAGACTCATTACCAACTTGCAAGGGGTAAAAAAAACAAACTAAAGTAGAATGGGACGCTTGTCAAAAAAAATAAATACATGATAATGGTTACTCTTATCTTCAGGACATGTAATGATTACATATATTACATTTGGTTTAATGACACCTTTAAAACCATGCTGTCACTGCCCTTAGTTACCTTATTTTTTTTTTAGCAACTTTATTCAATTTATTAAAAATTCATGTTTCAGTCCTAGATACTAACAGCAATTTAATAATATACAATCCATAAATAGATAAGTTCATTTTATTTATAACTTTAGAATATCTCTTAGGTGCCTGGGGTATCAAAAATATATGCATCATTATAAAAGTATCTTAATACTAACATCATTTGTTACATGCTCCTTAAACTTTTGCTTCTCTGCTCCGTGTCAGATATCCTTTCTTATATTTTGCCCTTCTAGTGCTCATTTGAAAAGTTTATTACACTTTTGCCGTTAGAACTTAGAGGTACAGTCCCCATTGAATACATTTTTGTTGCCCTTGTATGATTGCACACTTGTCGTTTTGTACAATTGCTTTGTACATCAGTGTGAGGCCGCATGGTAACTAACGGCGTATCTGCCTCAGGAGCCGGATGTAAGGTGCAGACTCATTCATCTAGTATTCTGTAGGTGTGTGTATATATGANTTATGTTTTTATTCTGCACCTCAGAGACGTGTTTCTTGTATGCTAAGTGGCTGTGTATTTCCAGTTGCTGTGTAGGGAGGTATTGATTCATAACATCCCTAAATGTATCTGAAACAGCCTTTTATCACTTGAATAATGAACTCTCCATTAACCTTTACATTTGGGCTGGGGCTGTTACAGGAACCTGTTTTTATCCATTTCTTTGGAAATACTTAATTTCTATGTAGGCAAAACGTCTAGGTCAAACCCCAATCCATTTACCAGACATTTAGATTGGAATAACCCACTCCAAATCTTCCTCCAATTATTTCTTAGATGAGCTGCCTTGGGGTTTATACTTTATTATCACTAATCTTTACAATACATCCCACTATTTGCCATTGTCATAGAAATGGTGGATACAGTAAAAGCATTCTATTAAAATGTCCCTTATTCCCATATATAATGCACACAGCATAGCCATCCAGACTGGGATTTCATTATTATGAGAATGGCTACTTGCTTATATTTCACAAAGCAGCCTAATAATATCCTAATGGTGGACACTTGGTCCTACATGTAAAAGCTTTGTTGGATACAGCTTAGTTGGACATTTGCGCTGGCTGTCGTTTCTTCAATTGTTTTGTGCATACAAATCCGCTAGTATTCCAAGACATGTACCTACAGTGTTAATGTTGGTAATGCTGGGTTTTATGGCTGCTGTTAATATTCCTATTAGCCTGAACAATTGTGAAGAAAAACATGTAAAAGTTGGTGGCTGCAGATTTGCAATTTGCTTTTAATATAGTTTTCTGATGTTGGCCTTAATTAAGGTGGGTTTTTTCCTTTGCTCTCCTAAAACGTGTAAGTTCCTGGTCCATTTATTGTCAGATCAATCTTCCCTTCACATAATGTTAATCTGGTATAAGGGATATCAAAGCCCTCCCTAAGGTTTGACCCAAGCAATCTCTCAATAATAACTAAGCTAAGCTATGTTCCAGATCGTTCTAAATACCTTAGTTGCCCGTTATCTATGAAAACAGTCATTGGCTGCTAATATTTTCCCCTTCATCTATGTAAAGCATACAGTAAAGTAGAATAAATAGGCATTCACCTCTGTTTACAAATTCTGCTGTTACATAACGGCTCCTGGAAGATAGGGCAACCATTATCTGTATATTCCTATCATGCATTCAAGCTGAAATGCAGGGTTATACTTCTGTACATAGTCAATAGTCTTTTAAATGAAGATGTTCTACAAATTCCACCATTACCCTTTGGACTTTATTATTCTGTTCAACCTTTAATTCAGTTTCCTGAATGTTTGTGTTCTGGTGTATACCTTCCATTTTATAAAGAGAATTAGTATGTGAAAGATTTTATCCAGAGCGGTGTATTTGTTCAGTATCCAGTTTCTCTTTTATTTTATTTTACAACCTGGCTGAAAATAAGAATTCTTTTGTTTTTTTCCGTTTTACATGTTTTTTGTTTTCTGTATCTTGTTAATTCTTTTGTTTTATGTCACAGTTTCTGAATCCTATTAATAGTTCCATTTTTCAGACCCATTTTTAAATGTTCTGTTTTTTGTTTTTGTATTTTTTTCCACCTCCTCTCACATGTCGTGCTGTAAGAGTGCATAACGGATTATATATAGGATATTATTACTTACCGCTCTTCTGCTGCTTGAGGCAGGAGAGATGCTGATCCGCCTTTCATTGTACTGAGTGCTATATTTGCTGGCAATGTCCACACAAGTATTTGTTCATAAATAAATGTTAAACCATTGACAGGAAGATATGTGCAAACCAACTGGTCGTAGTCCATAAGTGTTCTTAGAAAGACTATGTTTCTAACGGTGGAATTCATATAGACAGGTTCTACTTATACATTATTTACTGGATTGCTGCTCTGTTATTCAGGTCTGGACATTACATATGGTATGGTAGTCTGTCTTCACTGAAATAGTTCTGGTTCAGTTTTAAACGTATTCCATGAAGAGCGACTTAGATTTGGTGGGTATTTTTATTTTATATATTTTTTTGTACTTTTGTGTGTGAGTGGTAACCATTGACTGATAGACAAGTTTATCTTAAGACGTTAAGGCTTTTAGAATTCAATATTTGTACTTTATTGTAACGCTTTGATTTTTATTTTTGGGGTGATCTTTTAGAATTAACAGTATTAGTCCAAACAAGACCCCAAGAAACACTGGAATCCACAATACAGGGTTTCGATCAATTGACCCATGGTATTTGGGAGTTGCCAGTTACATTCGATTAAATGGGGGGTTTTATTGGTGGTGTTTGTGTAACTTCACGTCGCAGGTTATATGTTCTAGAGCACTTTATACAAAATAGCACTAAATAAATGACTCGGTGTATTCAGATAACGCATTACAGGCCCGTCTGCATGTTCTCATTGTAGCAAAACAATAGGTACAGTTCCTAAAATTGTTAACATTTCCCGGGCCCACTATACTAGTGAAGATGGTTTATTTCCTCCCCCCCAGTTTACAGCACTTTTTTTTATCTGTTTTTCATATTTTAAGAGTAGAAGTTACTAGAAAGTGATTTTAAGTTTTAGGTTTCTCTCACCTACTCTTCCCCTTTGATACAGTGAGTTTTTAACCCTTTTGTTTGTTTTGCTCTTTTTTTTCTGACTTTTTTTATTTTTACTATAATAAATTCATGTTTTTTCTTGTGTGTGTGACCGGAGCAAAGCTATTTTTCACATAACATTTATTTGCCCATTTTGTCCACATCCAGGTGACCAAATGTGACACATCTTGCTATCAAAATGAACTAAACTCTTTCTTAAACTACACATCATTTACCAGTGTATACATTTGATTAGTGCACTTGTAAAAGCTTGTATGGCACTAACCCTCCATATACAAGCTGGTTGCTGGTTTACGTGTGAGCTGAGGCGTGTTCCCTCCAGCTTCCTGAGCACATTAGATCTTGGTAGATAAGAGACAAATAGTTTGAAAATTTTTATTTTTTTATTTTTTTTTGCAAAATGAAAATGATCTGATTGTCAAGACTGCAACAGCAATATTGATGTACCATGATGTGCAGAAGTGCACACAGCCACGAGTCGTGGCTGGCGATGAGGTGAAATGTTGCAGAGGGGCTTATAATATACAGGAGACAGGAATAAAAGTTTTTGCACACTATCGTATCACTTAGGAGGAATGCTTTTCTAGAGGGCATCTCCTTCATCTGAGCACTTTAAGCTGTTTAGGCGCAAGGGTTTTGTACTAACAGTTTGTGTAGTTTTGTATTCTTTGTAGTCTATTTTGAAACGACTAATATGAATAGGAGTCATATTGTGGGTCCGTTCTAGCGTGTGTTTAATCCTATGGATTAACTTTTATATTTGGATCATTGCCTAAGTTTATGTTGGGATGTAGGTCTGTGTTTGTTACATATAAGTGATGGTTTCTCATCAACCAGATTGATTCAGATTGAATCCTATGGCATTCTTTTGCACTCAGGTATGCTATGGTTGGGAAGGATCATGTAGCTTCTATCTGTGTATTATAATCTCCATTGTGGCTGTACAGAAGTCTTAACAAGGGTTTTTTTTTTCCCCATGACGATTATAATGTTTATTAATGTGTTTTCCATTTACTAACTATACTAGTTATATTTCAGCCATAGGAAAACAAACAAGAAACGGACGGATTTGAAGTGGATTTGGAATATTAATTTCAAGTGCTTTCTTTACAGCATTGTCTACATGAAGATCTTACACTACTTTCCCCCAGCAGGTCTTTGTTTGTCACTTAACGTGCTTATCTCTTGACTTACCCTTGGCATTCGTCTTTGAGATGATCTTGTGTGAAAAATAACAATTTCCTCCACCTAAACCTTTTTGTCTTGTACAGCTGCTGCCAGGAGCCTCTATTTATTAACGTCAGTGTTTTGTTTTTAGGTGAGTGACTGCTGGGAAATGTTTTTCTACATCATGCTATTTTACAATCAATCTCATCCCGGTTTCTTTCCTTGTTCTATGTTCCGTTTGACGCTGACAACAATTAAAATGTTTTGGTGAAGCCCAATTTTTAAAGCTATTTGGAATGTGATCCTTCCTAACCTAGAAATGTGAAACTTGGAACCGGTTAAATGTAGATGTAGATGTGTTGATAATTCTTAGTCATTTTATGCATCTGTGCTTTGGTTTATATCTGCAATGCTCTTAGATACTTTGCACATTGTTCTTAACTGCACTTTAATGCTGCTACGGATGTGTTTTATTGTACTTTTTCCTTTTTTTTTTTTCTTATTTTTTTATTTATTTTTTTAAAGCTCATTTTCTAAAGATTTCACAATAAAATACTAAATTATTATGAACGTGTTCATTACTTATTTATAATATTGTACATTTTTCTTGCATCAGCATTGTATTTTATTATTGCTGTTATTTTTATATTAATAAAGAAAAACTTTTGTAACGTTGGGTTTTTTGTATTTTGTTGGTTTGGTTTTTTTTGTCAGATATATAGTTAATATTTTGGCACTGCCATATGCCAACATGTAAAAAATGCATAATACAGTTGAATACATGAAACGAATGCAGATTTAAAGATCAGTCAACTGCAGTAGAACATTAAATACACATTTTCTTTAAAAAAAAAAAAAAAAACAGAAACAAATTTAAAAACTAGTATTAGGGGGTTATATAAGAAATACAGGGAGGTGGAGGTTGTGATGTTCCCAGCAGCCAGAGGGTATTGATTTGGGAAGAAGGGGAGTATCCAGGTATAGACAGTCTGTGTACATATGTAGGACAGAAAGGAGACTTTCCATGTACATATAAATGTCCAGTCTGTCGTACAATTCCTTTACTGAAGGGGGTGATCATCTAGTTAGTAGAGGTTACAATGTCTGCTGCGTTTGTCTTTCATTGGTGGAGCAGTGATGTATGAAGGGACTCTTTCTAGGACTGAGATGTGAAAGGGGACCTCTACAGTGAGATTAATGCCAGCAATGTTCAGATGGCTCCCCTGGAGATTTTGTGGGGCATTGGTACCACTTATACATCACTTTATCTTGGGTCTCCAGGACAGATATATTTTGTGAGGAAGCTGCTCTGTAACTAAAGATAAACAGGTCATTTAATAGTTTACTTTAAAAGCACTTTGAAGGATTCACTCGTTACAAACGTTACTTCAGTATAGAATGTACCAACAAAATAAATATTCATATACTGATATTTGAGTAGTGTATTTTGTTAATAATAACCGCTCTGACAAAGCTGGGGTGATGCTCTAAAAACCCACATTCCTTAAAGGCAATACCCAAATGGCACCGATCTGAGGGGTTACAATTGTGAGTTACAGGGATGCCAGCATGATTTGTTGTATAGGGGCTTGCAGAAGCTGGTAATTGTGTGCCATGCCCCCGGGGCTTGGTGCAATCATATTTGAACCCCCAACCCAGTAAATGTTTAAACAAACTGTATATTGGTGACTACTATAATATACACACACTACCATCCAGTTACCAACCTGCAATATAACTTACATCCTACCAACTGCCACACAATGCTTGTATACTGGTGACTGTCATACAATATACACCGCATCCTAGTAACCACAATACAGTGCACGCTGCGCCCTAGAGACCACTTTACCACCATATAATACAGACTGCATTCTTCCGAGTTTTGTTAGCATCCTAATAATTCAAAGATCATTGATTGTCTGATAATTTCACCATCATCATAACTGAACTTCCTTCTAAATATTTACACCCTAAATCAGGGGTTCTCAAACGATTTAGCTCCGGGACCCCATGTAGCAAAAAAACATCTTTGCAGGACCCCAGCAAGTTACAGCCGAACAATGCCCCTATGTTTATAACACCCTTCCCATCTTCACATTCATTTATCACATAGAACAGGTGGAATGTCACAGACTGATTGAACATTACATGATAGTATAACCGTGCAGCAAAGGTTCTGTCCTCCGCTCTTCACCTGCTATGCAGGGCACTTGCTCCAAACTGACACAAGACTCACAGCTGCAGCTCACTTGGGTCGATAATATGATGCCCTCTATTGGCACTACATGGCAGGAGTTCTGACAGGTGGCTGTCTCTTAGTTCAGGGCTGCAGTCTAGGAGGCCACAGGCCGCCAATCACCTGCTGCATGCGTTTCACAGTGACACCCCTGGTCCAGGAGCACCGGGCCTGCAGCTGGTGCATGGTTTCTCTGTGCGAGTCGCAGCCTACTCTGGGGTCCTGACCCACAGTTTGAGAACCGTGGTCCAAATCATAATTGGTCTGATATGCCTTGTGCCTATTCTAGAAAGGCTACAGGTTCAGGGGTAGACTAAACATAGATGTGACAATGCTTTGAAATTGGTTGTAAAACTGAAAAGCTGCAGGAAAGAGGGGGTTAAGATTATGGTAACAGGCAGGGTTTGTGCTAGGAATAATCTCTTATACCTTATTTAGAGCAGATCTGTAATTTCAGTGTAAAAAAAAAAAAAAAA
>JABWIB010001830.1:0-10254 GCA_016617825.1 Platyplectrum ornatum | reverse complement strand
TATATATATATATATATATATATATATATATATATATATATATATATATATATATATATATATATATACCTTTTTGTGTAACGATGTATAGAAATTTAACTAGTTAATAAAATGATCCCCTTATATATAATAACTGCAGCAATTAATTATTTTCCCCCCACTAATCAAATAATTCATGGAGATCATCAAGGACAGCAGAATCACACAGTATAGGAATGAAAATCATTTACGATCATTTCCATCCAACTACTACGAATTCATTTCCATATGTCCATATTAAATATGAAGCAAGCTGTGCATAGCACACTTTATTTCTATAAAACTATTAAAGCCGTTACAAAGTATTCCAAAAAATACATTTTAGTACATTTACAGCGGTTATTCAATTTATTAATGCAAATTATCAACAGTCTTCATCCACTGGAGGTCCTCATTTATGTGCGCTTTGTATGTTCTTAAAAAATATGACTTTCTAATAAACTCTTTGAGGTTAGAATGACATGATTCCTACTGTTTTACAAGTAAAGATGAATAATCATAAAAACCAAACCAGGACTAGGAAGTTCGTGTAACAGTCTGGGAGTTACATGAATGTGGTGGATGCACATTTTATACAAAAGAAGGAAACAAAAACCATAAAATGACATTAAACATAAAACAGATAAGCGATAACGTTACGCTGCAAAACTATTTAAATTAAAATAATATATTCTCGTATTGTACACTATTTCAAATAACGAAATGCAATTCAGTAAGTATTGATCTCTGAACAAAAAAAAAAAAATCTAATTTACAATTCTGTGTATAAAAATATAATTTACTGACCCAGCTGAGACAAGTCTTTGCTTAGAATTCTTTAACACTTTTTAGTGACTGCCACCCCTAACTAGACCCCCTTATGACACCTACGATGGAGGCCTGTCAGCACAGCGAGGGAGAGACAAGGGTAGTGGATATACTATAGGTTAGGACAGAATTCACATGTAGAAAAATAGAATCTGCTGTGTTATATAGATTCAACCCAGAGAATGTTAGAGAGTCCATTAGAGATTCGCATGAGAATAAATTATCAAAGAAACTAATTAAGGCTTCTCGAATATCTCGTCATATTAAACATCTATTCGAACAACAAACAAATAAATATTCAGTAGGAAATAAAAAAAACAAACAAAAAAGAAGAGTACAACGGGATGCAGGAACAAAATAATAATATAATAATACAATAATAATAACAACGACACAAAGTCGGGGGGAGGGGGAGGTCTTGTTCCTTAGTGTCTACTTTGGACTGTCCTACATTAAAAATGTCTTTTTCAATGCAATCATTAGGGGATGGTTTCAACTGGACCCCGCTGGCATTCCTAGGGGGTGAAGTGAGTCCTTATCCAGGATCCAAGTTCCTAATTGATAGAGTACTTGTGAATACCAGTTAATTCCTTCTACTTGAAGATGAGATGGGTTACTATAGTCTTTGGGGGAAAGGAATGAGAAAAGTTTAAAGGCAAATCTCAGTGGGGCAAAAGCCATGTGTGCCAAACTATGTTCTTCAAGGACTGCATAACAAGAAGCTAGGACCCCATTGATGACCACAGTCCCGTGAGAGGTTACAGGGGCATAAGCTCCAATGTCTTCTGTGAGGTGAACCCTGTTCACTGTAACCACCTTCAGAGCCATCATCCCAGGGTCCACTATGAACACCTGATCTCCAGGACGTATATTACTGGCAAAGACAGACTTGAAGGACTTGGTGCCATTGGGTTGGCTCTGTGCCACAAATAGTAGGTGGGCAGCTGTCAGGCGGATGCTCTCCTTGGGTTCAGATGTCTCAATGACATAGAATAACATCTTCACTCTCTCCTGCTTATCTAGGAAGGTGAGGAAGTCACTGTAGACGAGCCTCCCCTCCTCATCTGCTGCCAGGACCCGGTCTCCTGGGCTGAGGTCTTTCACAGCTTTGGTGCCACCACCCTCCAGCGACACTGAGGCATTGGCAGGGAAGCAGCCACCAGATTTTGCAGCTACTGAGTTCTCTGCAAATGCAAAATGAATGAGTTGTTAGCAACAGTAACATAATCCCATTACACAAATCCCATAACTATTATTGGACTATAACACCCTTAGCAGTGTACATGTCCTCATTCTATGTTCATGAGCATAAACCTTTATAGCTGCCACTAACAAATATCCGGCTACTGGTTACTGAAGACACTGTGTGATAACATACACATTTTCCTATTATCTTTAATATCTCTGGACTGGATCCAGACTTATGTACTATTGAACTTACCAGCCAGTTGGCAAAACCATGTTGAATTGCAGGGGAGGTAAATTTCATTAGTTGCAAACAGATGATGGTTTCTAGCCCAAGTCTAAAAACAGTGTAACAGTAATGCTGGTCAGTATTTGTGTGCAATAAGCAAAAGCAAAATATTCTCCCTGCATGCAAACACTAACATTAATTTTACCTCCCCTGCAATTCAACATGGATTTACCCACTGGTTTGTAAGTTCCAGAGTAAGTAATAGTCTGGATCTGGTATTTTATCTCTATAAAGGCTGGGACAAAAGTTATTTGTTAAAGTATAATAAAATAATAAATTGATGCTTCTTTCTGCTGTTGTAGTACAACAATTAGTTCTATAACAGATGCTGGGTTTTTATGTTTAAATATGCAGCAAACTAATATTCATATAAGATACAATATTATATAGAATTGAGATTATATATATATATATATATATATATATATATATATATGTATTTTTATATATTTATCTAAGATGTAATTGGCACTACGACACTGTCTTAAATAGTATCCTGTATATGTTTTTTAGATTTGGGAAATTGGATAATTGTCAAGACTGATTGGTATCCTCCAGGTCTTGGCTCAGATGTGTGAAGTAGAGAAGTACATCACCAAAGCCATGTTACCAGTGACTAAGCGTCACAATTATTCCTTAAATAAACTCTCAAGCTGCTACTCTGTAACCACAACACTAATGGTTCACTCAGGAAGAACAAGAGGGTGAAAATGAGTTTTTTATTGATCTGCTAACGACTTTATCACTTGTTAACAAATGAAATATATTTTTTTAAGCATGCACAAGGAGTACATCGCAAACAATCCCTGCATCTCTCTGAGCTCCTGGCTGGTCCCATGGAGCTGGTCTCAAGCAGAGAATAGCTTTGTTTGCATATTTTGGGGCTGTTGAATAGAGCTCATCCTATACAGCCACTCTACAAACACACCAGTGAATTGGCTGAGGTGTGAAGATCTGGGGGCTTTGAGTAGCACTTGTTTGGGTTCTCTAATTAAAATCCAATTGTCATTCTGATTCATGTAACGAAATGGGGGCACTCTTGGAAGAGAGGATGCTTCAATTTCTTCCCAGCTTTCCCCCTATTTACTCAGGTGCAGAAACTTTGTGTGCTAATTCACACACATACACTCCAGAATCCAAGAGGAGCTATTTGCACAGCACAGACACTTTTCCAAGACACTCAAAATCCCGTATTTGAATTTTAAATGCAATGGTCTTGCTGTAAATACCCTGTGAGGGTCAGTCTGTCACCCTGCCTCCCTCTGTCATGGTGATAATAATTCTCATCTGTGGAAACCATTGTCCATGATCATACTTTGAGTAAACAAGATATCTAGACANAGGATCGTCCAGCTTGGAACTATGGACTTTAATCTCCTCATCACATTCCCCCACATGAAATCCAGATGGGACAATGGGAACCCTGCTTTAGCTGGAGGAATCCAAGATTTGCTCTTGAATCGAGGATGGTTCAGTCACACGACCTTACATGGCACATCATTCATCAGAGTGAGAAGGATTATCACTGCCAAAAAGTTGCAATGTCCTGAATGTTACAGACATATTATCTGTGTAACGAATATTATATATCATTATTTGTTATATGGCATTAAAACTCTAAAACATCCCTCCCTAATATTGCAGAGGAAAGGTTCAGATGAAACATCAGGTCTCTGGGTGACAGGTTTTATACTTTGTACTTTGATCATAGATGCTGTTATAATATGTGGGAGCTGTTGCTGATATGTGACAGCATGTGGCGATGTAAGCGCACGGGAAGAAGCTCTATTAGTATTCCCTATTATGTGATGAATGGAGGCATTGCCCTGACATCAGGCTCCTGATACACAATAAATTAGGCAGCTAAAGTTTTTGCAAATCGTAAACTCACAAAATGAACAGGGCTTAACTAAAATGAATTTAATGTGATCCTATAACTTATAAAGTTTAGCTGAGAAATATTGTTAGTACGTAGTCTATGCACACCGTCTATTGAGGAGTCAAAATTAAACAAANGTTTTTATTTTTTTTATTCGGTATACTACATCTCCAGAAATAACTCAGCAGTGAAATAAAAACCAAAATCAAGTAAACAAAAAATAATAATAAATAAATAAATAAAACACTATCAAACTAAGTTTTAGTTGCTGCTAAACTTTAGGGGGGGGGGGCGATCCACTTTTTTAGGTGCAAGTGTAGACCTGAGACAATCCATGTTGCAATGTGAGGGGTGCATGTGATTTTTAATTTTATGACATGGAGAGAAAACACTTTGCTTTTGCCTAAAAAAAACCTCAAATACAGCAAAGCTTAAATTTTAACGTGTACTTCTCTGTTAAGTTGGGAAACTTCTCCCTTCCAACTCTAATTCTGTTTTCACAGTGTATACTTGNCTCCCTGCAGTTCATCTTTTGGTTTTGATCAGGCACCTGTTTTGTACTTAACCTAACGCTGGATCAGCCCCTAGAGCCCTTACTATGTCAACTCTGTGTCTCTCTGACCGGCAAAGGATTCTGGGAATTAAATGTTTGAAATCAGATACATATATCTGGGTAAAGCTTTATATAAAAAAAAACTCAAGCCTTGGGCTAACTTGAAATCAGNAGCCCAGTAGCCTTTTGCGGGATAGGCAATACTGCTCATTTTGGAGCTTTAACAAGTGAATAGCGACAGGTTACATATATATCTGCAATAAGCTATGTACCAGTATTAGTAAATGTAATACAGAGGGCATGCTGTATTTGTAAGCCAAGGAAGTATTAAAATTTATTAGTTTCTGTTCTCAAAAAACACATTACTTCTGAAAACTAATTTTGTTGATAGAACTTAACAGAGCCGGTGAAATTTTAATTAACTGCTATATGAGTGCTAAATACACATACTAAGGGACTACTTTAAATTAAAAACATATTTCCTTTATAGGCTATTGGGGGCCTTTAGAGGTTCTGTTATTTATCATGGAAAGCCCTTACGTTTGATCATTTAGTGCCATTACATTGCTAAGCACAACAATATCTGGAAGACATGAAGCAGTACAGGGGGAAATAATACTGTTTGTTGCTCCTTGNTGCACATACAGATATTTCTGCTCATAAAATTACCATTAATCTACAAAATTCCACTTTATTGTGAGTCTTGCATTATAGGCTGGATGTCGTCAAAGTGCAATCATTTCTCTGCGCCTATTAGTAACATTACGCAAAAACTTTAGATTAATTTTAGCAACTTACCCTGATCGGAAAGTAAAAGTACATTTTGTGTTTTAATGTGCCATTTTTTGTAGAACTTTATAAAAACTTTTCAGAAAGTTTTCAAAAACTTTCTTCAATGACTTAATGACTCAGTTAATGGTTTTATGTTCCTAGATTGACTTTTTTTTAGAAGTTTAATGGGTGGGAACTCATATGGACATTTGACAACTTTTGGACTGAATGTGGAAATGGGTTGATCAAGTGCTTTGAACATCTTACCTGCTTTAACAGAGCAATGGATGTGGGCTTTGGACTCATAAAAGACCCAGTCAAATCCAGCCTCTACCGCCAGCCTGGCGAGCATTCCGTATTTAGTACGTTCCCTATCAGAGGTGGTGATATCTACTGCTCGCCCTTCGTAGTGTAATGAATCCTCCGAATGGTGGCCATCTTCATCCCAGCCCTCTGTCACCCTCAGTTTTACACCCGGCCACTGATTCATCACTGAGATAGCCAAGGCATTGAGTTTGTCTTTACATCTCTAAAAATGGAGAAGAAATAAGAATAAGAGAGAGCAGAGAATTATTTGCGNGATACAAAACTCCAAACTGTTGCAAGAACCGGCAGGACAGGTTTTCTGGTATGGACATTCCTGGTTTTATGATAAGAAATAAGTGCTTAGATAAAGAAGGAATCAGTTGCAAATTTCTTAGNTTATAAGACATTTATTACACTGTCCCTATGCCAATAGACCACAACCTGCTCTGAACTTTAGAGTAACGTTAGTAAATAATGAATTACAATGGAACTTCATTACATAATGTCTAGTACTATGGACATTTTTTTNCCATGGTAAATATAGCCCTCGCTTGTAATTTATAACAAGTTTTAATGAATTGGATCTTATGACATTTCATGTTTCCCAATCTACTAAAACTTTCACATTAAAAGTTCCTATTTTACTGCTTCCCTTCTCTCTTACATTTTTATTGAACTTTCCTGTAAAATCATCGTTCCCACATTTTGTTATCCTTATTCATTATTGGAAACATTCCTCTTGCAGTCGTTTCAATGTTGCTTGCCCTTTGGTAAACAGGCCTAAGCNACCAAAGGGCCTGGGAATATTAAAGAAACAGAATAAGGTCTTGCCATGTAAAGATGTCACTCAGTCGCCATGCTACCTTACACTGAATGCTATGGACTTGAGAAATATCAAACTTGTTCTAGAAGACAAATGCTGTCATTCCTTTAAATGGGAACCTAGGATTTACACCGGAAAGTCTGTGGATCCTTTTCACATTAATTCCTTGTTGAAAAGTCTCTCAATACACTCACACACCATTATCTACTGGGCAAGACCTCGCCTTGCAGATCACTCACTAGGGTCCTTAGAGCTGTAGGTATTTCTAGCTTGTAAAGTGCCTCAGAAACACTCTGCTGCAAACATCTATAGAGAGCAGTTCTTAGGGGATTCCGATAACTGCTGCTCATGATGGAAACATGCTGGGAATTGTAAACCAGATAGGGCAGGGACTGAGAAGATAACAATGTTAAAATAACAGGTGAGTTGTACTTTAAGACAGGGAGTGAGCAAACATTATTTATCTTGAATGTCACTTTAGAAAAAAAAACTATTCTCCTCAGAGTCTATATAACATCAATACATTTGTTTTCCCTATGGCCCTACATCTCCCATCTATACATGTCAGGCTGTTTGAAAGAATTTATGCAAAAAGAAAGGTTGGGATACATGACTGAAGGCAACAAACACAAGCCTTAGAAGTACAAACATAACTTTTTCAGTATATTTACTTATGTATATTATTGTCAATGATCACAGGATTAACTCTTATGCACTGGGGGAACTTCCAACCTAAATCATACAAGAGATCTTATTACCTGTTATCAACTTTTACAACAAGTCCCAGCAATGACTGCCAACCTCTGAAAGACTGTATTTGCTGGGACTGTTCAATAACAAATATATATATATATATATATATATATATATATATATATATATAATCTCAATTCTATATAATATTGTATCTTATATGAATATTAGTTTGCTGCATATTTAAACATAAAAACCCAGCATCTGTTATAGAACTAATTGTTGTACTACAACAGCAGAAAGAAGCATCAATTTATTATTTTATTATACTTTAACAAATAACTTTTGTCCCAGCCTTTATAGAGATAAAATACCAGATCCAGACTATTACTTACTCTGGAACTTACAAACCAGTGGGTAAATCCATGTTGAATTGCAGGGGAGGTAAAATTAATGTTAGTGTTTGCATGCAGGGAGAATATTTTGCTTTTGCTTATTGCACACAAATACTGACCAGCATTACTGTTACACTGTTTTTAGACTTGGGCTAGAAACCATCATCTGTTTGCAACTAATGAAATTTACCTCCCCTGCAATTCAACATGGTTTTGCCAACTGGCTGGTAAGTTCAATAGTACATAAGTCTGGATCCAGTCCAGAGATATTAAAGATAATAGGAAAATGTGTATGTTATCACACAGTGTCTTCAGTAACCAGTAGCCGGATATTTGTTAGTGGCAGCTATAAAGGTTTATGCTCATGAACATAGAATGAGGACATGTACACTGCTAAGGGTGTTATAGTCCAATAATAGTTATGGGATTTGTGTAATGGGATTATGTTACTGTTGCTAACAACTCATTCATTTTGCATTTGCAGAGAACTCAGTAGCTGCAAAATCTGGTGGCTGCTTCCCTGCCAATGCCTCAGTGTCGCTGGAGGGTGGTGGCACCAAAGCTGTGAAAGACCTCAGCCCAGGAGACCGGGTCCTGGCAGCAGATGAGGAGGGGAGGCTCGTCTACAGTGACTTCCTCACCTTCCTAGATAAGCAGGAGAGAGTGAAGATGTTATTCTATGTCATTGAGACATCTGAACCCAAGGAGAGCATCCGCCTGACAGCTGCCCACCTACTATTTGTGGCACAGAGCCAACCCAATGGCACCAAGTCCTTCAAGTCTGTCTTTGCCAGTAATATACGTCCTGGAGATCAGGTGTTCATAGTGGACCCTGGGATGATGGCTCTGAAGGTGGTTACAGTGAACAGGGTTCACCTCACAGAAGACATTGGAGCTTATGCCCCTGTAACCTCTCACGGGACTGTGGTCATCAATGGGGTCCTAGCTTCTTGTTATGCAGTCCTTGAAGAACATAGTTTGGCACACATGGCTTTTGCCCCACTGAGATTTGCCTTTAAACTTTTCTCATTCCTTTCCCCCAAAGACTATAGTAACCCATCTCATCTTCAAGTAGAAGGAATTAACTGGTATTCACAAGTACTCTATCAATTAGGAACTTGGATCCTGGATAAGGACTCACTTCACCCCCTAGGAATGCCAGCGGGGTCCAGTTGAAACCATCCCCTAATGATTGCATTGAAAAAGACATTTTTAATGTAGGACAGTCCAAAGTAGACACTAAGGAACAAGACCTCCCCCTCCCCCCGACTTTGTGTCGTTGTTATTATTATTGTATTATTATATTATTATTTTGTTCCTGCATCCCGTTGTACTCTTCTTTTTTGTTTGTTTTTTTTATTTCCTACTGAATATTTATTTGTTTGTTGTTCGAATAGATGTTTAATATGACGAGATATTCGAGAAGCCTTAATTAGTTTCTTTGATAATTTATTCTCATGCGAATCTCTAATGGACTCTCTAACATTCTCTGGGTTGAATCTATATAACACAGCAGATTCTATTTTTCTACATGTGAATTCTGTCCTAACCTATAGTATATCCACTACCCTTGTCTCTCCCTCGCTGTGCTGACAGGCCTCCATCGTAGGTGTCATAAGGGGGTCTAGTTAGGGGTGGCAGTCACTAAAAAGTGTTAAAGAATTCTAAGCAAAGACTTGTCTCAGCTGGGTCAGTAAATTATATTTTTATACACAGAATTGTAAATTAGATTTTTTTTTTTTTGTTCAGAGATCAATACTTACTGAATTGCATTTCGTTATTTGAAATAGTGTACAATACGAGAATATATTATTTTAATTTAAATAGTTTTGCAGCGTAACGTTATCGCTTATCTGTTTTATGTTTAATGTCATTTTATGGTTTTTGTTTCCTTCTTTTGTATAAAATGTGCATCCACCACATTCATGTAACTCCCAGACTGTTACACGAACTTCCTAGTCCTGGTTTGGTTTTTATGATTATTCATCTTTACTTGTAAAACAGTAGGAATCATGTCATTCTAACCTCAAAGAGTTTATTAGAAAGTCATATTTTTTAAGAACATACAAAGCGCACATAAATGAGGACCTCCAGTGGATGAAGACTGTTGATAATTTGCATTAATAAATTGAATAACCGCTGTAAATGTACTAAAATGTATTTTTTGGAATACTTTGTAACGGCTTTAATAGTTTTATAGAAATAAAGTGTGCTATGCACAGCTTGCTTCATATTTAATATGGACATATGGAAATGAATTCGTAGTAGTTGGATGGAAATGATCGTAAATGATTTTCATTCCTATACTGTGTGATTCTGCTGTCCTTGATGATCTCCATGAATTATTTGATTAGTGGGGGGAAAATAATTAATTGCTGCAGTTATTATATATAAGGGGATCATTTTATTAACTAGTTAAATTTCTATACATCGTTACACAAAAAGGTATATATATATATATATATATATATATATATATATATATATATATATATATATATATATATATATATA
>JABWIB010001829.1:24623-56796 GCA_016617825.1 Platyplectrum ornatum | reverse complement strand
TAGTATTAGCCTCCACCACTTCTGATGGGAGGCTATTCCACTTATCTACTACCCTTTCAGTGAAGTAATTCTTTCGCACATTTCCCCTGAACCTACAACCCTCCAGTTTATACGCATGCAAGCCTGATCCCTACTGTTGCCATTTATTTTCATACGTTTATAAAGAGAAAGGCAGATCCCAAAATCCACACTGCAACCTTTGACAGTATAATATGATGGAGCGTGACTTATAGCTTTTCCTTCCCTTCGGGGCTCCCATAAGAAATACTATTTTCAATCTGGCCAACCTCTTTTATTCACATGCACTGTAGACCTTCTAAAGTGAGCAACCCAAATTATTACTTTAATAAAAAATTATTTATATTTTTATATGACATTTTATTTGTAATTGACAGCAGTATGCATTAATTCCTAAATTTAGGAATCTATCTTTTATAGCTATTTTGCCAGTGTTTAAGCTGGAATATTTTCTCAGGTGTGTGTAGCAGCTTTTTTATTTTATGCCAAAGAACTTATCACTGCCGCTGCAGTATCAGCTTATTCTATATAATCATTAAGACAAGCTTTTATTATGTTGTCCCTATCGTAAAGAAATGTTTGGTCTCTTGTACCTATCACTATACTTGTGCATATTTTAGTCTAAGTAGATCTACTAGTTTTACTCTGTGGGTGATTAAATATGTGTTTGTGCAGATCTTTCTATGTTAACCTAAAAAATGTGCCACATCGGGGATAAGGGCAAAAAAAAAAGGGAAACATGACAGACTAGTGGGGAGGTATCAATTAGGATTAGGCTATGATGAATTGACAGATTCGTTTAAATTTACAAAGTTACATAAAAGCTGGCCACACACTATAAGATAAATTGTTCCAATCAAACGATTTTTTCAAGAGTGGGTAAAACCATGATGAATTGCAGGGGAGGTAAAATGAATGTCAGTGTTTGCATGCAGGGAGAATACTTTATTGTTACATGTTGCACATAGATACTGACCAGCGTTACTGTTACACTGTTATTACACTTGTGCTGGAAACATCCTCTCACCTGTAATACTGATTGCAACTAATGACATTTACCTCCCCTGCAATTCAACGTGGTTTTGCCCACTCTTGAAAAAACCTTTCGATTGGAACAATTTATCTTATAGTGTGTGGCCAGCTTTAGTTACAGATACAAATAATTGTATATAAATAAAAAAAAATTAAAAAAAGCATATGAAATACATACAAATACTACTTTTATCCAATGTAAGTGAGCATATCATGCAGATGACACCTTACCATAAGGAGTATGGGCAGATGTAAGCTTTCTACTGAAATCTGATGAGTGTGTCACTGTACACAGAAAAGAACACTCAGATCTATATAACCTGCATGTTCCTCCACAAAAATGTTCATAGAATAAAAATAAATCTTCCATAAAGGGGATTCATACTTACAGTTGTACAACTTTTTTCTTGATTCTTTATTGATCCCCAATCTGTAAGATTGCCAGAAGGAGAATGGGACTGAATGAGTCAAGAGACACAGTACAAGCTAGTTAAACATTTGTTCAGATTTTACAATGAGATCAAATATCCAGAATGAAAACCCACCCCATAAATATTGTGCTGCCGGAAGAAAAACATCCATTGCATAATACATGAATAGTAAAAAAAAATCTATAGCATAACCCAAGTCAGCACTTATAAAGTAAACTTTAAGTTTACCCTGGTATCAAAAATACTGTATGCAAAAAAACCTGTATGAGAAGTCATAACCATGCCACAAAATAGATCAAACTTCCATGACAGTGGTGCTACTTCACCCTGGTTTCCCAAAGGCAAAACAAATGTTGGTGCACATTGCATTGCTGACCTTTCACCCTTCATTACATTGTTGCCCCTACAATGGCCCATCTCTCGGCTCCTCTCACACAATCCCTTCACTCATCCTTCACACATCTGATCTAGCACACATCTGTTCTCCAATGGCTTAACTATCAGCATTTCTCACACAATAACACCAGTCACAGGTTTCCCTCTTACAATGTGTGGTTTGCTTCGACAGGATTGTCCCCAAATAACCACACAGTAAATTGACTGGCATGAAGATAGAGGGCCGACGCTCTGCATTCCAAGAGTGAAAGAAAGCCTAACCCTAACCTTCCCTCTGTACATATCATATCCCCTCAGCAGCATAATCCTAATATTCACCCTTCTTTTCTTCATCCCCTGCACACAAACCTAAACTTAAACTTTGCTTTCTATGCTTAATCCCTAACCCATAACCTGAATTAAACCTTCACTCTAATTCTTTCCCACATAGGATAAGTAACCTCGGGATATCTTCAGTCTGGGTGATTCCAGGTAAACTGTGGAGAGCCTCCGGTCATGTTTTGAGGACAAGTGTCGGAAGAGAGAGTGTTAGAAAAATTATTATGAGTATGAGTATTTTCAGAAAAATTACCAATTTGTAAATAAAATCCTAAATATAATGATTTTCGAAATAGAGACAGCCGACCTATAGCTGTGAGCTGCCTCTTCTCACACACTTTCCTATACAAGCACACTGCACAGTAGAATGCATAGTAAACATACTATATACATACGCACAAAACTTTACCTTTTTCTTGCTACTTCTCACTTTCCTATCTTCATTTTCTGACTTGTACTTCTTTAAGCAGCTCCTCAAGGCAGGTTGACTAGAAGGCAGGTTGACTAGAAGACCAGGGTCTCAGCTTCTCTCTCTGCAGTGATCATATGAAACTGCAGGGAGAGAGACACAACACCTGAGTTTGCTGCATTGCTCCCCCCATCACTAACAGAATGGGGACAAGAAACGAAAGAGAATAAAAAAGTGCACCTTTCAGGGCTGGAACCATTCTTCAAATCATAATTTATTGTAGATTTAATCAAACCATCAATGACAATTAAAAGGAAGTTCATCAGTAAACAATATAAAACCTGGTACTGAACCTGTTCATCAAAAGAACTGCTCTTATATGAAGCTTACATTGAAACTATTTTTTAAAACACTACATATAAATAATATATATATATATATATATATATATATATATACACACACACATCAATATTTTGATCAATGCATATTTTATACATATTTTAGGCACAATAGGCAGCATTAAGAAAATACTTTCATTTCAAAATTATATATCAATATGCAGGAACAAACGAAAGTCCCTTACTTAAGACCCTCATTCAGCTAAGGTGTATTTGCCGATAAAGTATATACTATAGTTTCTTCCAATTTGTCCAATTTGTCCCATTAAATTCACCAATGATCTCCATAATAATATATTTTACCAGTATCCTCAAATGTGCAACTTTCACAATTCAATCATGTTTGTTGCAGAACCAGTCACAAGTTTTGAAATCTGTGTCTTCAAAAGTCGCTCTTCTGAGGTTTTATCTACAAAATGTACAGAGCATGCTCCTTAG
Source organism: Platyplectrum ornatum (assembly GCA_016617825.1). NCBI lineage: Eukaryota > Metazoa > Chordata > Amphibia > Anura > Limnodynastidae > Platyplectrum > Platyplectrum ornatum. Next base: position 53,353 of record JABWIB010001829.1, on the reverse strand, counting down.
TAAGTGGACAGGGCAAGTACATTTGAACATGCATGGGATCTTGACTGAACCCCCATTTGATGATGTTGAGAAATGGGTAGAAATTAGAGTCAATATTGCACCATCTTCTATCTGTCTCTAAATAAAATTAATTAGATTGATAAACTCATATACCCTTGTAGACCTTGTCCAGGTGCTCCTTAACACCAGAGCAGCCTCATCCACAAGGTGGCTCTATACAGAATTATAACTGTGAATCATTGCTCTGTAGATCATTTGTCAGTATACAATGAAGTCATTGGCACATAGTTGATAAGAAATATTAGAAGCTCACACAAATCATATGAAAAATAACAAACTGCCTGAAGCGATCCTCAGGGCCACCAAGAGAAATTCTCATCTATGGTACAGAAACTTCCTGGGGCCCCCTCATATTTAATAATTACAGACAAATTGTGTTCTAACATTTCACTTGCCGCAATTTAAATCAAGGGGCTCCCCCTGCAGTGCTTAGGAAAAACAATAAAGCAGCAACATCGACCTCAAGCCCGGGCCCCCTGGCAGCCCAGGCCCGTGTAATTAGTACCCCAGTAGTAAAGTTAATTAGCAACATTGTTTCAAATGTGGTCAATCTGGTAACAGTGCAATAGGTTGCCTGGATAAAGGACAAATATAGGGAAACAGGAGAAGGAGGAACTCACTGAACAGGAACCTGATTTTCAGTGTGGAAAGCCAGTACAAAAGTGTATATTGTAAGACCCCTCCCTATGTGATACTTACATATATATCTTGGTTCTATGATCAATAAATACAGTATTGTTGTTAAGTCTGTAGTGTTAGTGATCTTCAGTGTCTTCAATGCATTCCTATGCTAATCTTGAATTCAAAATTAAACGCATTGCAAAAAAGTGACCACAGTACATGTTGGAGATTATGTTTGGGGACATTGTGTCAGTAAATTTGTGTTTTGGGCAACTAGAAAATGTATTTTGAAATAAATTATTATAAATTTAGGATGCTAATTTGACAAAAGCATCCTATAGCCATTAACACTGTTCCTAACGTATATATATTACAGACTCTATAATGCACTTACCAATCTAGTAAAATCTGTGAAGTTGCATGGGACTGAAATCCTCTGGGAAGGTTGAAGGTGAAATACTCTGCTAATGATGTTCCTGCCTGATCCAGATCTATAATACCATTGCCCTTCTTCTGTATGGGCAATAAAGGCTACACCATATTGTCACACAGACTTCCAATCCAATGCCCTTACCTTAAAATTTTCACATTATCTGCATTTAAAATGTGCATTGCACATTAGTCTATAAAGTACGAAGGGCCCGTGGCTTAGCTATGCTCCCTACCCTTACCACCAGTAAAATTTCCACTTCGACCACTGCTTACCACTCATTAAATGGGTCCCTGGTTGCAATGTGAATGCCTGGACATCTGTCAACAGTTGGTAGCTTAGCAGCAGATAAGGGGCAGAAATTGACATACATATATACAGTAAATACATACACATATATATATATGTATATGTATGTTTTTTTATATGTGTGCGCTGTTTTTTAATGTTCAGCAGGAGCCCCCACAGATTAGCCGCCCAGGACCCCACATAATCTTTAATACTGTTGATTAGACTAATTTACTTTGCCTACAACCCTGCACCCACACGAATATAACCAGTACAGCACCTTGCGCCTGTCCTTGCTATTGTTCAGACCCAGTGCCGGTCATGAGATCTTTCTGATCATAGTATAGCATGTGTCCAGCTCTTTGATTAATAAGTACAGACGACTAGCACATCAGCACCACAGTTGAATAATCAGGTCAGCAGACTGCACGTTGTAACTAAATTCTTGGCTTTCATACACCAGTTTTACTGTTTTTTCAAACTGTGTATTTAGATCAGACACAGTGAAATGGAAAAACCACACACACCTAATTACTTTATTCATTTTATAAGTCAGTCTTCCTTATATCATCTTCTACAAATACTAGAGCATGGAAATAGCATCAACATGTCAACATGCCGATGGCATAATTACTGTGCCCTCACATCTCCAGGCCCATCCCCTGACAATCAGCGACATTTGGGTTTTTTATACCAGGGCACGATATTGTTATCAATAGTTTTTTTTATTTTCAGCTGGCCCCACACTAGATTATTTTTAACCCAAATTCACAAAAACGTGTCTTGTAAATGGCCAGCTTAACTGATAGGCTTTAGTGCTGTAATATAATATTATATAATTGAATTAGGAGTTAACAGACAAGCAGTATAAATTAATGGATGAATTGTGCGCTTGAGGCTAATCCTAATCTTTTTGTGCTCAAACCAGTTTATTTTCTATTGTGTCAATATTTGAGAGTGGGAACCATTCCAGGGGACATTTTGCAGTGAAAGCACATTCAAGTGGAACTCTTTGTAAACTTAAACCAGGGTCATCTTTTGCATAACCTTCAGATCTGTAAAATGAAGCAATGACCTTATTACATACATTATAAATCAGACAAGAAAAGCGAGAAAGCAATGAGTGAGTATAAATTCTGAAATGTGGTAATATTCTGAGATGTTGGTGCAAGGCAGAGGAGAAAATTTTTGGAAGGCCATCACTGAATAATACAGCTGGGCTGAAAAAGGTAAGTACATTTAAATTACAATATCAAAAGGCTGCAATTACAATAGTATTACTCAAGTTATTAGCACACAGCACACTGTATTGCCACATAGACTGTTAGTAGCATTTGGCAAGCTATGACAGTACTATGGACTGGATCCAAACTTAAGCAATTCCAGTGACATTGCTTAATAAATGAATTGAGTGTGCTGTAAATTGCACTATGCAGATTCCTTCCTATAGGGGAGATCATTCCCCCATACATAGGTAAATCTGCATACAAAACCCTACTTTAAGATGGAAAGTACATAAGGGCTGAATCCAGCCATTACTCCCTCCATCCCTATATGTACTATAGATGAGCGGGTTCGGTTTGCGAAAACCGAACCCACCCGATGTAGTTTGATGCATGTACCAAGCTGGCTTGGTACTCTCCCACTTTTTCAAATACGACAGCATCGCCATTATTAGTGGTGTTATTAGGGGAGTTTAAATAGCTGTGTCAAATATTGGTGTCTATTGATGCTATGACATATCTGAGAAGAAACTGGGACAGATGTGATTTAAAGTGCATACTTTTTTAGGGTAAAGGTGTTCAAGTGTATTGGTGTGTGCGTGAAATTAGCTAGATGACATGAGCCCCACTATTAATGATTCCTTAATGTTGTCATTAACCCCACGACTGGAAAATCTCAGGAGAGCAGGAGAGGCGTGGTGCAGAGGAAAGGTTTACTATTATAGAACAAAAACAGTAAGTAGTTTATCCATGACAACTACAAGCAATTCATGCGAATATGTCTGTTATTTCAATTACAATCAATTGCTGAAACCCTATAATATTTTATATCCAACACAGCTCAGGTCGATTATGATTAATATACTGTAGAGGAGGTTGTTGACTACACCTGTACACTGTTAATGAAAGTGCGCAAGTGAAAATGTAAATCTGATGATTGGATTGAAAAATTTATCAAAATTTATTTTTTAAGGAATTGGAAACTGCCATACACTGTACAATAATTGTATGGTAAAAAAAAAAAAAGAAATATGCAAATTAGTACTTCCAAGCCATTTAAAAAAAAAATTGTTTGATTTATGCTTCTAAAATGGGTCTTAATGATTATTGCAATTACCCATACACTATTTGTGCAGACCAAAAGATCAAACAATCATTTGAAAAAATGGTTCCCATACGCTGAACAATTTTTTTTGTCCGAGTTTTGGAAAATCATTTGATTGGAACGATTTTTAGTATAGTGTATGGCCAGGTTAAGGAATACCCTAATTGCAGACTGCAACCATCTAAAATAAAATAGGTTTGTGAAGATTTATCTTATATAGGTCAGTGGGAAAAATGACCGTATGGTTTACCACTGTGTATCACCTTACTTGAGCACTAATATAGATATTTCAAAATGACCCTAGCCTAGAGCTGCTAAAAACATCCAATACACATCAATCACAGCATAACAAAATATGTAGATCTTTTTTACCATGTCTTTAATTTCCTGTTTCCGGAAACTTTGATTAAGATCCAGATTAAGTTATTGAAACAATAACATGTTTTATACAATACTCCCTTATTATAGACTAACTTTAACCATAACCGTAGCCTATCTAATCTTAACCCTTGCCTAACCCTAGCAGTAGCCTTGCCTTACCTTACCCAAACCATAATCTAGCTGTGCCGTGGTGAAGGTTTAAATGCCACATGTACACCGTCAGTTAGTTTAGTCATCCAGATACCTCGGTCTCTGCAACCTTTTGGAAAAGAAAGTGGAGTGTTATTGGGGCGCTACGTAATACACAATATGCTCACCTCTGACCACTAGGACGCGGGGTTTTTCACCTACCCCGCAGATTATAGAAGTGAAAATAAACAAGTGATAGTGTAGTGGGAGCAGTGTCTATTCTAAGTGATTAGCGATAAAGTTAGATATATGCAATAGGTAAAATACAACGCAATTAGTGAATGAACAATTCCCAAAAAAATATAAAATCAGATCAAAATCAAAGGCTTAAAACATACCACACATGTAGTAGTACTAACTAGGAGGGAAGTCCGTATAGTAGAAGGTCCCGATCCCTTAGTCCACCAATGGTATGGTTCAGAAAGTCTGTAAGTTCATATGCAGAAAAATGAAAGTCTTTTCCCTCTCAGTGGGATGATTGAGAGTGTAACCCGTGACACGGGATGAACCGGAAAGAAAATAGAAAAATATAAGAATGGTTAAGTACACATTCAATATTAGACAGTATGTCTTCCTAGATGGTTGTCCGTATGATTGTGGATGAACCACAAATACTGGGTAATTTAAAAAAATAATCTTTTTAATTTATTTAAATAGGTACAAACATATAATACATACAATAGACAAAATTAATAAAAATACAAAAATAAAACCAAATATAAAGTGAGGGTTCGTACCCAGAGGTGGCCTAGGAAGAGGATACCATACAGGTTGTTTCTATCAGCTAACCCGGGTGCTGGATGGAACAGGAAACAACGACTGGTACAGGAACCGGATCCGGGGCACTTGGGGAACTCTCTCACGTTGGTCACCACTGCTGACGCGTTTCGGGGCTCATCCCCTTCCTCAGATCGCACACATCTTAGAAGGGCACATATCGGTATTAAAAAATATCATTAACATACAGAACAAAGTAAAAAGAAAACTTCATACCTTCCACATATAGTAGACCATACACTTACTGCATTGCATGCCTTTTTGTTTTTGTTGATGTGTTGCATATTCTAGGCCCACGTTTTAGGATATCCAACTCTGTATTAGTTTTCAGGCCCTTGTTCTATCGTAGCTACCGTGCACTGATTGTGTATGTGCTCTATCTGTTATGTGCACTATTCTGTGATGTATTATACCTTATTATCTGCTGAAATAAACATACAAAAAAAAGTAAAAAGAATGTCCGTGTTGAGAAAAAACTTTAAAAAAAGAAAAAAGAAATGTAGAAAGAAGTTTAATTCATGACATAAAGGAATGTTTTACATACCTTAAGGAACCGTCCTGCAAGTAAACATCCCAGAGACATTACGCCTGTAAAACATAGAATGCGTCACTGTCAATGTTACTGTTTCATTTAATAAAATTATTGATCTCCCTGAATATCTCAAGTAAAGCACATAAAATACCGAAACCCATGTGATCACCTCCTGACACCCCCAAGTTCAAACCCCCTAGGCCAATCAGATACCTCAAAAGGTGAGATAAAACAAGACAAAAACCAAAGGATGATACTCGAGATCGCTTTGACCAAAGTATTTCCTGTAACCTAATTTATACCTATGACACATTATACTACATTATCCTCACCAAAATCATCTGGTAATATTTTTTTATCAGCAGATGACATATACCAAGCCAGGGTCATAATGGTTACAGGAACGTGCTCTCTTGACTACCGCAGGGGAAGTGGAATGGCTGCTGCCAACCACTGCACTCTGTTGCCAGCAAACACTATCCACTCCACTCTTGCCGCTCTGCCACGTCCAGTAAATAATGCTCAGCGTATCAGATGGCATCATGTAGGGCAGGGTCAATGCACACAGGCTTAGACATTGCACCAGGATACAGGAGGTAGATGGAGGAGCAGATGATTGATTGAAGGTAAGAAATTGAAAAAAAACATGATAATTAGAAGTACAGAGGAAATAGTACTAGCAGACAAGCATACAACAATTAGAATTAATAGGATAGAGGGGGAGAAAGATAGAGAGAAGCAAGAACAGAAGAAAGGGACAGTAAGTATAATTCAATTCATGGAGCAATGCACATGCAATCCTTCACAAGAGACAGCACTTCCAGTCTTTGCTCTGAATCCACATACTATTGAGCTTAAATTGCATTTTTTACTTTCCACTAAACCATGCTTATTTTATATCACTGTATTGCTGTCCTTTAAGTCCTGTATTTAATGCTTCAATCCAGCATGTCCTGCCAGCTTGAGTACACTACAAATCCCAGCATTTACATCAATGACAGTTTAGCATACGCATGAATGGCAGTTTAGGAACTACAAGAATCAGCACGGCCTGGCATCCAGCCTCTAAATACTATATAAAAATACCATTTATGCTGATATCAGCAAGGAACTCTTACACAAAAAAAGATTTTGAAATACATTCTGGTGGGTTAGTGGAGATCTAATTCTTTTGTACAAGGTGGAGCTTGTTTATAAAAAAAAAAATCCAAAGCACTGTGAACATATTTCTAGTACGTTCCGTTCTATTCGACTACATCTAGTGGTTAAATATTTAAGCCAAGTAGTTCTAAGCCGTACAGAAAACCTATATCTCACTCAACAGCTGCAAAATGTAAGTAACAAAGAAGATCAGTTTAACTATATAAATGCAGGACCCTCTTTTATTATTGGCTGATACAACATATAAAACTTTAAACGTTCTAAGTCTAGAAATGTTCTAAGACTATGATTATTATGTGTTTTAATAAACTACTCGCTATTAACCGTAATAATGCAAATGTTAAAACTGCGAAACATCTGATACTGAATGACTCTATAAACATTTGTGTTATAATAAAAGGGTGAAATCATCATATATTATTTTTTAAGAGGAGTAAATGAGGGTTTACCAGAAGCTAGGATGTTCCCACATAAAATATAAATTAGTTATAAGGACATAAATCTGAGGACCTGATGATTTTTGTTTGTGGAATACATGATAATGTTCGGATGGCAGTCTGTGTACAATAGGACATTTATGCTTGCAGAGTTTGCTGAAACTTAATTCTGATGACTAACCTTTATATTTTACTGATTTCAGTATTTGTGAATATGTGTGAAAACGTTTCTACCTCGTGTGCTATTGCCATAAAAATATACATTATTTCTACCAACATTTTTTGATAAAACACTTAGCAGGTTTCTATAGCAATAGAAACATTTCTGGTCATGTGCACATTCTGCATGGTAGGGAATTTAATGTACAGCCGCACCCTTTATTTTAACCCTGTAGGGATTAGAATTAAGGGTGCAGCTCTACCTTTATTCTAATGCTGTAAGCAATGCTGTAAGTAGCTATCTTACAGTCAGGAGCTGATCTACCCGTATATATATATATGGGGAGAACACACTGGTTACCGCTATACACGATGCTGAGAGCACACCAGTGACATATGCACAATACAGAGAGCATATGGTGACTTTGTATAAAGTTTATTCTTTAAACAAATAGGGGGAAATTTACTAAAGGTCGAGATTTGGTGTGTGAATTTCTTCTGGTTTTTCTGGCGTGTTTTTAGTCAGTTCAAGTATTCACTATAGGACGTGCTTAGCAGTAAGCAATTTCTCACATGCGAGTTTTGTCCAGTTTTATGGTGAGTTTGAGGGCGAGTTTTGTATTTCTTTGCTAGTAAATTCTCACACTGTCGAGTTTCATTTCTCACATCGGCGAGTTTTAATTCTCGCTCACGCACAGTACAACTTAACCTCCACACGCCCATACAATATCTGCCACACGCACAGTACAACCTAACCTCCACATGCCCACACAATATCTGCCACCTTACTAGGGGAACCGAAATTTTAACAGGCCAAAGGTATGTTCTATCACAAATAACCTGTGCGCCTGGTTATATCGGTGTTATGCAGGAGTATCAGGATGCAACAGCAGTGTCATTAGCCAGGAGTGACATGCATATCCTGAGTCACCTGCAAAGAAACAAAATACAGCCATTATGATTACATAGCTAAAATTATATGTGGACGCAATACGTGAAAGCATACATTCCTAAAAGCCAGCCCTCTGGCATTTCACCAGCTTCAAACTGATGATTGATGACTGACCAGCCGGAATATAGGCATCATGACAAGAGCTGGGAAAGCTGGTATAAACACTCATAATCCTCTGCTTCAGCATCACTGACCACCTGTACATTGAGGGAGTGATAATGATGTATATTGCAATAGACAAAAGACCTTACTCTAAGTGGCCTCAGCGCAATATGAGTGCAATCTATGGCTCTCAGTACAGATGGAAACCCTGAGAAACGCTGAGGCGGGATTTTAAACTAAATCTTTAGTAAATTTCCCCCATGAAGTTTTTCTTTTAAAGACATAAACCATGTATTTTTTTACAAACCATACTGTAGTGCACTAATGGCTTAAATACTATCACACCATACCTCGAGGGGTGTTGTACTGTTTTAGTGCTCCTAATAGTAGTAGTTTCTTTCTCCATTTATTAATTGTATCATTGATGATGCAGGTTGACCTTTATCCATAATATTTTTGAATACGATATTATAGTAGAGATTTTTATAGACTCACAATTTTCCACCATACATGGACAGCAACTGGTTTGATGGTTGATGAGAAGTTATCTATAGAATCTGTTTTCCACCTTTTATATTTTGTGAGCACATGATAAAAGTGACCACAAAATTCTTTTAATGCACCATCAAGAATAATGTTATTTTCATATTTCTTGAATCTGGATCTTTAGAACATGGCACAAAACGTGGCCATAATTGGTGCTGGAATCAGTGGACTTGCCGCTATTAAATGCAGTTTGGAAATTGGACTAAACGCAACCTGCTTTGAAAAGGGTGACTGCGTTGGAGGACTATGGAAATTTACGGTATGTTTCGCTATGATTTTAACAAACCTGTGTAGTATTATGGCATTGTTGTACACTGTAGGTGCATACACTGTAGGTTGTAATTTAAACCATTGCATATGGTTCCTGTACACCACATAATTCCTTATAAACTCAATTTTGCTTCTTGGGCTAGATTTACTAAACTGAAGTAAAGGGAAAAATGGAGATGTTGCCTATAGCAACCAATCAGATTTTAGCTCTCAGTTTCCTATTGCATATTAGAGAATGTCAGCTAAAATATTCAAATAAAGAAAAGCTTTAGCTTTTGTACATTACAGGATCTGTAGCATCCCTATTTAAACTAAATAATCTAACTTAAATCTAAATGTCAATTACTTTTTAAAAGTCATTTTGTCTACAAAATGAAAGCTCAAATTGGAAAAAAAGCATGAAAAATATTGGCAGCATTATTCACATCCATAGAGCAGATTCAGACTTTAGGCACTATTGACTTACTCATAACTTACTCAAGAGTGGGCAAAACCATGTTGAATTGAAGGGGAGGTAAATTTCATTAGTTGAAATCTGTATTAAAGTTGAGAGATGATATTTCCTAGCCCAAGTCTAATAACAGTGTAACAGTAACGCTGGTCAGTATCTGCAAAAATAAAGTATTCTCCCTGCATGCAAAAACTGACATTTTACCACCCTCTGCAATTCAACATGGTTTTGCCCAATCACTTGTCAGTTCAATAGTACGTAAGTCTGCATCCAGTCCAAAAAGGTTAATATTGTTTGCTTGATCCGGATAGCTCATAACCCTTTTTGTTGGAAGAGTAAATCAAGAGAAAACCATGCCAGCATTTCCACAAACCCTTACAAAGGCCTTGCAGATATCTTAATGTTCTAATGACCTGTTTATTTGGGGTTCAATAGTAGTCAGTCATTATGGTCCCACAAAATTCTCTATATACTTCAGCACTCTTGTTCAACCTATATACTGTAAATAGAAGTACTTTGTTTTATTTAACTTATTCTGCTGGATTATATTTAAATAATGTTGCAGCCTTAGGGGTAAACAATAAGAGGAAGAAAAAGTCAAGTCTAGTTCTGGATTAGTGCAGGAATATAAGTTTCAGCCCCAGGAGCAATACATGTTATGAAAACTGAGCACATGCCAACACTGGGTTCATGTGTGTTTTGAGAGACCATTTTCCATATAGTAATGACATTAGTGACAGCCCGTAGCTAATGTATCTGATTGCAGATTATTATGTAAACGCTTTTGGCAGTTTACTAAGTACCATAACCTGTTTCTTAAGCTAACAGTAAAAACATTTTACTATACAGCTGATAAAACACCATATGCTTCCATAGCTTTTCAATTTTCATTACCAAGACCCATGACTCTTATGTCCTTGTTACTCTCATGCCAATACTATAGGATCATTCAGAAGATGGGAGGGCGAGTATCTACGGTTCTGTATTCACAAACGCTTGCAAAGAAATGATGTGCTATCCAGATTTCCCAATTCCTGATGAGTACCCCAACTTTATGCATAATGCTGTGTTCTTGGAGTACTTGAACCTTTATGCAAAACATTTTGATCTTCTGAGACACATACAGTTTAAGGTAAGTTGGTCACGAAATGGAAAATGGAAAATGTTGGTATTCATTATATTTTTATAACATTGCCATTGCTTTTCCTTTTAGACTGCTGTGGTCAGTATACAAAAACGTTCAGACTTCTCAGTAACTGGCCAGTGGGATGTTGTTACAGAACATGATGGTAAACAGAAGTCAGCTATATTTGATGCTGTACTTGTCTGCACTGGTCATCATGTTTATCCAAACCTTCCTCTTCATTCTTTCCCTGGTATGTATGTATGTAAGCATATATGTATTGTAATTTGTTGTAAGTCACAAAAAAAATTTTATTATTTATTTCCGCTTATTTATTAGGCGCCACACAGTTTCTGCAGCACTGTACAATGGGGAATATAGACAGACAGAATGGGTGGGGAAGAGGAGCCCTGCCTGCAGGCTTACATTCCAATGGAGATCGGGGACTGATACATAGGGGAAATTACACAAATACATAGCCATATGTATATAAGCATTGGAGACTATAGACTGGAGTCTATAAACGAGAGGAAGAGGAGAATGAACCCCCCTCTCCAACTTCTAACTTTAACACTACCTTAACTTTCACACATGGATCTGTTTTATAAGAAACTATTACCACCACTCCTTCCCCAGTCCCCTCTATGAAGCCAGATATATATTGCAGATGGAAATTTAATTCACGTGATTGTACATTTAAATTTCAGTATTAATTTGTTTAAATAAATTTCTGTTTTCTAGGAATTGATAAATTCAAAGGCCAGTACATGCACAACAGAGATTACAAGAATCCAGCTAACTATGCAGGCAAGCAAGTTCTTATAGTCGGTTTGGGAAATTCAGGGGCTGACATTGCAGTAGAGCTGGGGCGAACTGCTAAAAAGGTACATGGTTTATGCTATACTCATATTACACATGAAAAATTTGGCGTAAACTGCCACCATTGGCAGTCACAATTCATAATATTTGCCTTAAAAGCGTACATTTAAGGAATGCATTTATCATACCGTACTGTTAGAGTTTCAATATTTTCATAAGCAGAGTCATTGGAACGCAATAAGCATGCAAAATGCATTAATTTCTAATGCCTGCACTCCATATACAGTGTCTACCATATATATTATTATTATTATTATTATTATTAACAACATTTATTGATTGTAAGAAGTTGTCACATAATTTGCATAACATTATACATTGTGAAAGTAGACAGGAGGGACGAGATGGGGCAGGCTGAGGTAGATAGATAGGTAGATAGGAGGTAGGGAGTGCACGTGATTTAGTTTTTTATTCACAATATAGTATTATATAGATATTAAGCTAAATAGGAGCTTGAGTCTTGCATCACCAATGGCATCTGTTTCCTCTAAGCAATGATTGCAACTGAAAGCACTGTTCTTGTTTCAGGTTACTCTCAGCACTAGGAGTGGGGCTTGGATCATGAGTCGTGTATGGGATAACGGCTATCCATGGGACATGGTCTATTTGACACGCTATCAGTCATTCCTAAACAGCATTTTACCACGGGCAGTTTCTGACTGGTTATATGAAAGGATGATGCAGAAGCGATTCAACCATAGTCACTACGGCTTGGTACCTGTAGACAAGTATGATTTTTTGTTGGTTTTAAAACCTTGGTATGATTGCTTTAATGTTACATAAGTGTAGTAAAAACTATTTCTATGTTATGTTACATAATAGTAAAAACTATTACCAGTATTAATTCTAGATTTCAAGATTTGTCCTCTGCATTTTCTAGGAGCCTAAGGAAAGAGCCTGTATTCAATGATGATATAGCGGCCGCCATTACCTGCGGAACTGTAGTAGTGAAACCCAACATAAGAGAGTTTACAGAAACCTCTGCAGTCTTTGAAGATGGTTCAGTTATGGAAAATGTGGATGTTGTCATATTTGCCACAGGTTACAGCTATGCCTATCCATTTATGGATGATTCCATTGTCAAAAATAGTAAAAACAAAGTTTCTCTTTATAAAGGAGTTTTCCCTCCAACACTGGAAAAGTCAACATTGGCAGTCATTGGATTAGTTCAGTCTTTAGGAGGAATCCCACCAACCTCTGATGTGCAGGCTCGTTGGGCTGTTAGAGTTATTAAGGGTATGTTGATAGAACCTTTTAACATTTTAATGAAGTAGAAATTGTATGGTCCACTTGCCTTGACGTGATCACATGTGTATACAGGGGCTCCAAGAGGTCTGCCAGGGGCCCTGATGGGGTTCCAAGAAGTCGTTGTGCCGAGGCCTTAATGCCTCATGGCGGCCCTGTGTCTATAACTATGTTCAAGTCACTGATCATGCTGTTTTTCTGCTTCTTGTTTTGATAATTAAATATTGATATTAGAATTATATCATGCATTGCTAGCTTTACAAATAATGTTGCCAGAAGCTGCAACCGTACCTCCTGCTTACTTTCTTAACACACCATTGTTTTGTATAAACTTATTGGGAAATACTTGCCTGTATATGTAGGTAGCTATAGGTATGTTGTTTCATTTGAAATAACTAGGTTGCTTCAAGCATCAGATATCATTGGACTGGTTCCAGGCCTTGGAAAATGTGCAGAAAATGACGGCAAAATAGCATGCACAACCCTAAGAGTGACGAGGGTCCGATGGGCCTGAGGCTGAAATTAATGAAAGGCCCATTGGTGTGGCCAGTGATTGCATGGGTGTAACCACCATTGTGTGTGGTGGTCAGTTATATGAGGGCATCATACTATGCCCTCCTTCATGACAGTGGTATCATTAGCTGCAGCACTATGGGGCTTTTGGAGAAAATGGAGACCTGGGGCTGTAGTCCCATTAGCCCCATTGTTAATCCAGCTCAGTGCATAGTACCCCCTATGTAGAACCTGCTTAGTGTGGGTCATTGCACATTTAAGAAAGCAATGAACCGCTGGAATTGCTAAAAGTTAGAATCCGGTGCTATATCCCTTAAACTTACACAACAGACTTGTTAGTGTCTTTATTTAACATGATAAGTAAATATAGATTTCCGCTTCAATTGGCTGCATTCTCAGAATGTCATTTTATGCAGAGCACCGGAGAGTATGTTTTTAATTTATAACTTGCTATACCAATAAGTAAAATAAAAAGAAGAGGGCTCACTATAGACCCAAGTTGTGAATATCTTTTTGTTAAAAGCATTCAATGACATATAAATACATTTTTGTAGATTGTCTGTTATACAGTATGTGCGTATGTATTTGAACCTGTTTTATTATTTTTTATGCTATACCAGTATTATCTATTTATACCAATGATTGTGTACCAGGTTCTCGCTTCCCTAATTAGAATAAATATCTTTGTTCCGTTAGGGTTGTGTAAACTCCCACCAAGAGAGACAATGATAAAGGAGCTTATTGAAGAGGAAGGAGATAAAAAGAACTGGTAAGAGCAATTTTTTACCTATTGGACCACAACCTCAATTCTGTTTTCTTGAGCCGTGATTAATAAGTGTGCAGGGATGAGCAATCGTGGAACACAATTATTCAGATAACTACTTCCCTGGCGTGAACACAAAATGCCCGCAGTCTGATGGTCTACTACACTTTACATTTTAATACTAATTTATTTATGGCAATGAATGTGTCATAGGGTTAGTGTTAGGTTACAGAATTGTATTCCAGTTTCAAATAAATAAAATATTATTATCCTTTATTAATTGAATAAACTCAAATATTTCATTTAGGTACAACCTGTGTCATGTCAGTTTTATTGTATGTATGATGAGAAAATGATGGGGGGTCTGCACACATTGCAAAGATATCAACCATGGGAAGTTTAAAGGCATGAGATCAACGTATTTTCAACTTACACTTTTTTTCTTATCTATATATTCAAGGTTTGGCCGAAGTGAAACGTTGTCAACCGATTATGTCAGTTACCTGGATGTGTTATGTTCTTATATTGGCTGCAAACCAAACCTTCCTCTTCTTTTCTTAACCGATCCAAGATTGGCCTGGGAAGTATTCTTTGGTCCTTGTAGCCCTTACCAATTTAGACTGCATGGCCAAGGCAAATGGGATGGCGCTCGGAAAGCTATTTTAAATCAGTGGAACCGAACCATTGCAGCCACACAAATGAGAGTGGTAGCATCTCATCAAGAATCAGCTTCCATTATAACTTTGGTCAAATTTCTGTTTGTAGCTGTTCTCCTTTTCGCTGTGTTTATGGCCTGGTCATAGACTATCATGGTTCATGTTCTTTAATTGTACTTTTATATGATGATTACAGAGTAATTGTAATTTTGCATCACTGTGCACCATTGTGATTTTTCAACATTATGACTGTCTTTGGTATTGTATATCGTTTATGACACTTTGTGTTTAAGTAATAGTGTCTTATAGTTATTTGCTTAATGCTATAAATGTGTGTTTTACAGAATAAAAATACTTTTGGCCAGATAACAAAAGTCCAATATGTCTTGTAAACAATGCGTGTTTTATTGTTAAACACTTGCAACAATAAAAAAAAATTCAATCATAAACAGAAATCTTATGTCTGACTGACCACCAGCTAAAATATAAGTACTTCCATATCTACTATGCAACCAAGCATTGGACTTGCCTTTCTCATTGCTTTGTTACATTGCCTTTTACACGCCACATTGTGTGTTTGAACTATTTTGTTTACATTGGCAGACATAAGCATAAGATTTTCTATGTAAAATTTTTCTTGTATTTTCAGTAAAAATGATTTTGTGTAGTTATTTAACCTCCATAGGGGTACAGAATTTTTCACAACACAACACATTGACGGTTCTAAAGAATTTTATTTCATTTAAAAAAAAAAAACGTAAAAAAATCATGAAAACAAAGTAAATTACACTTACACAGATTATTTCTAGACTATAATATTTCTTAAGTGCCACTCATATATAAAATCTCTTATTCCAGTCTACATCTATGCTCATGTGAAAGTCTGCAATAGGACATAACAAAATCCGAGAAACAGTACTAGAGCCAATCCAGAGAGGCCAATGATGTTTTCAATCCTTGATCTAGACACTGCAGTTTTGCAAACACGAGTCCTGGTTGGACCTATTGTTCTGCTCCACTGGGTCAGAATTGCTTCCCTGGCTCCATTCCATTTGCCAGGACCTGTTAGACGAAACTGGTATGGTGAACAGGGCCCGAAAAAAACATTCCAGGCTAGTTTAGGGTCTGTGAGGAAAAGATGCAGGATGTTGGGACGAATTCCAATCTCAACAGCAACTTCATCCATGTACTCAATATAATATGTTTGCAAAGTCTGACTCCGACCTTTTCCAAAACTGTTGAGATAAGAGAAATATGCAGTGCTTTAGTACAAGTCTCTAAAATAAAAACATTTGGTGCACACTAGTACAAACTAGAATTTCTACCTACAAAACAAATGTGTATGAAAAATGTCTGATATATTCTCTTTAGTGGCTTCCTAAGTAAAAATATCTGTTTAGTTAAAGGGTGAAGTTGCCTGTATCACAAGACAGTCACACAAATGGTTCCAGATAGTATTGTTACTGTGAACCGGTAAGCCCTAAAAGTATATTGTCAACCTTTTGACTTATTATTTGTTGATAAATTAAATTAAATAAAAAACCCAAATCAGTTACTTGTATTTGAACAACCAACATATTACATAAGAGTGTTCCCTGTCATGGCATATCATAATACCAACATTATGGTCTAAGTTTACTAAACTGCGGAAATGGGAAAGTGGGGATTTTGCCAATAGCAACCAACCAGATTCATGCTCACATTCTTCAGAATGTAAAATGAAACTGAGACGTGAACCTTATTTACTATTTGTGGTACTTAATTAGGATTGTCAAAGTGGTCATTTGAAAGTGGTGGTATACACCCCAATATTGTGCCCTGGTCAAGATAGAATGTATGTATGGTGTGAAACTTCTTATATTAGACAAATCAACCTGGGCCTAAAATCCCTCCCACCCCCCATTTTTGTGTGTTTCCTGCATTTTCTTTTTGAGCATTGACATCCATTCAACTGTTCAGAACACAATCCAGTCCCACCCAAATTTAGGGGCTGGATTGACACTTCTGAGAGAAGCATGGCCAGATTAAGAGCCACATGGGCCTGGGGCTGAAAATTATGAAAGGCCAATTGGAGAGACTACTGTTGTGTGTGCTGGTCAATTATGAGGATTAAATAATCACACTTCTCCCTTCTTCATAACACTATGCCCTCCTTCATCACACTCATATCTTAAGCTGCAGCACTACAGGCCTTTTTGACATAGCAGGCCTGGGGCTGTAGTCTCATCTGCTCCATTGTTAATCCACCCTGGACAGAGGGACTTTGTGGAGTTCACCAGTAGATCATACTTGCTGGCTCTGCCTGGAATTTCTGGGAGAACCTTTTATAAAAAGGTTGTCTGCATGGTGTGTCACGTGAGTCTACATGTAAGCAAACAATGAAATACATTTTTAACATTTCACAACAAGTTTAATGCGTCTACACTAGATTTTTTATATACAGTGTTTACAATGATGTCCTTTCTCCCAATGGAGGTTAAGGTTCATGGCTGGGTGATAAATCTTTTTACAAATCCGATTAAAAAGCTATAATATATGTCATACAAATGTGCCATCATGCTCAATATCAAACTGCAGTGTTAGACATTTGAAACAAGCACATTCAGATTTCACCTATGAAATGGTTATAAATGTATTTGTATTTCAAATGTTAATATGATAGAAGCATGGCCAGATTAAGAGCCACAGAGGAAGCGGAGACAGAACATGTGGGTATTATTATGGAAATAAGCACACAAGGATGGTCTCGGCAAAACCAATCCAGATTCAAAAGACGAAGGGAGTGGCCGGCGCACATCTCTGGTAATTATTTTCTATATTTCCAACACCACCACTTCTATA
Source organism: Platyplectrum ornatum (assembly GCA_016617825.1). Taxonomy (NCBI): domain Eukaryota; kingdom Metazoa; phylum Chordata; class Amphibia; order Anura; family Limnodynastidae; genus Platyplectrum; species Platyplectrum ornatum. The sequence continues at coordinate 35,649 of JABWIB010001829.1, read as the reverse complement.
TTTCATCTTTGACCGCAGGTAATTGGTATTCATGATGGAAAACACAAAAGTATGGTTTGTCCAAATGATATGTTAAAAAAAATCTTTTTTCTGAACACCTTGATTTAGTTGAATTAAAAGTTTATACTAACAACAATATTGTGTAGATTTAAAGACTTTTATGTTGATGGATTTATTTTGTAAACTGGGACCAGGGCCGTCGAGAAAGGGGGGTACTCTTTACCCGGGCCCAGAGCTGACAGGGGGCCCGTGATTGAGATTGATGGTCTATGGAGTTTTTTTTAACTGTTTATTGAGAGTGATCTGTAGTGAGAGCTGATTTTATAGGAAATAGACACCAGTATTCCATCACTGGACACCTCTCACGCACAACCTTAACGATTTACATGAATCCTGCCTGAACGCGTTCCTACCCATAAGAGGTACACACACACACACATACTTTTGTCTCTGTAGGTCTAGTGCTTTCAACTTTGTAGGTATATATTCAAGGGATCAGGCATGCCCCCCAATGGTATGAAAAATGTCCGGTAATGGTGTATTCCGCACAGCAGTGGAAAAAATAGTGCTTACTAAATATAAGGGGGCCCCAGAAACTTGCTGTACTGGGGCCCAAAATTTCTCTTGGCGGCCCTGACTGGGACTACATTTCTCGTAGGAGCAAAGAACCTAACCCCAGTCTGGGAATTTATATAAAGTAATAAAACTGTTAAAACGCATTTCACTAGAATTACTTTATAACTTGTTTAGCTATTTGATCAATCATTGAAATTGGAGAATGTATCATCTGCTCATATAAAGGTCAAGTACGTGATTCCTGTGGCCTGCATCTTTAAAATGTTACATAATGTTATGCGAACTTAGAATTGGCAAATTCATTTTACATTCACAACTTCAATATATACAGGGAGTTCATGAAATTCATTATTATGTATCCCATTTGTTTCTACACTAATCATTTCACCAGAGTACATGAGCACTGAAGGTACTTCAATTACGGATCTTCCAATATGAAAGTCATTCAGTCAGGAGGACAGGTACGCTGGCTAAGTTAAATAGTATGGTAGGGTTGTCTGGAAGTCCATGCATATGAGAGGAGTAGTTTATTTTATTATTTTATTTATTGATTTATTTTTTTTACTACCAACCATTCATAAAAGCCGTTGCAGCGAGATTGCTGCATGCAAACATTTGCTGCTGTAGCCAGAGCCTCTGCGCTAGCAATATGCGCAGGGATAAGGGGCATATCTCTGTATCTCTGAATCAGGTCCCATGCCTCCAGGAGCTGGCAATATTTTCAAAACAATTTCAAACCTGTTTAATGGAGACTGGGCTTTTCAATGGACACAAGGCAATATGTAATGAGATCTGTTTTATCCGCTTACTAACAGTAAATTACACAGACGTATAGTGCATTATTAGCCTATTGTATTGTGTAATGAAAAAAAGACATTTGCAAACACAGACTGAAAGAATGCTGTTTAGAAGATTTTAATCCTTTAATTGAGTATTGAAGATTAGTACTTCTCAGCAGGCATATTTTGGATTAAAGCATACATCTACATGAATCAGAGACGCCACAATTTCTTTCAATGTGGGGGATCTGTATAAAGATAATGATAACTTGGTGCCCCCTTCTATTAAAAAAAAAGGTACAAACATTAGGCACCCTGCACTTCTATAATATAACAGAACGACACTTACATTATAGAAGTGCAGTGCTCCTGATTTTCTCCTGTTCAGATCTGCCAGCAGAGGAGCAGGGAGTAAGGCACCCTGCCCATCAAATCAGAGAGTCAGGCCTGGATGGGCAGGGTGTCTGTCCCTGAAATTGACACCATTCCCTGCTCCTCTCCTCCATGAGACCCCCTAAAGTAAAATGAATGATATCATACTTTTTTTTCCCTTCAGTTTCAAATCATTACTATGATGGGATTGTACATATAAATTTGTAAAGCAATGTTTCAGGTATATTGCTCACCATTTTCTCTTGCGTTCCATGCTCTTCTTAAAATGGGCTTCCATTTGTAGCACTGAAGGTAACTTTAAAACACCTGCAACAAAATATTTTACAATGAGATGCAGTGTAAACTTGGCCTATTGCTTTGGCAGCAATCAGCACTGAAAATGACGCGTGCGTAGGGAAAGAGTAAATGGGCTACTATACTCATTCAGCCGTAGCAGTAGCGCATGCCTTCCTAAGAAAATCATATTATAGTTTAACTGTAGCATGATTTTCTTATGAAGACATACACTGCTGCTATTAATGCATAGTGTAACCATATCATTAACAGAAATCGTTACACTGTGATACTCATTCATAACAACAGCGTATGCCGGCATAAGCAAATCACGTTACATTGAACTGTAAGACATATGCTGCTTCTGCTATGAATGAGTATCGTAGTGTGACCATTTCTGTCAATAAAATGGTTACATTAGATACTCATTCATAGCAACAGAGTATTCTAATATAACCATTTAATTGATAGAAAAGGTCACACTCTGATACTCATTCATAGCAGAAGCAGCGTATGTCTTCATAAGAAAATCACCTTACAGTTAAATTGAAAACTCCTGCTGCTCAATAGTGCTAAACAAAAAAAATGCCCCATTGACTTATATTTCTGGCGCGAGAAAAAAATAGATCCAGATCAGTTTTTCAAGCCCAATTTTTAACAATTGAATACCACATTTTTGGGGCACAATAATTCAATTTGTTAATGAGGGAAGATGCGATATTATATTGCTTCCCTCACAATTGAAACGGCCCTATTTCGTGACACAAAGGACAGGGTGTTTAATAAATGAATGTGAAATAGTTATGTTATGAACTTGATGAATACTACAAATGAATAATTCTATTCTATTATATGCAAACATATATATGTATTTTCTGACAACAAAATACTAATAATGTAAGCTCTCACGAGTAGGGACCTCCACCCTCCTGTTATCTACCTCTACTTGCCTCCATCTCATCCCTCCTGTCTTTCTTCAGTGTANTACATTAAACACTTCCCGAACCTCGTAGTTCTTACATACGCTATGTATGTGCTACTACGTGCTATGGCATTATACCCGATGCTATATATGATTTCATGTTTGTAATTGTACTGTTACAATGTACCCCATGCTAAGTATGTACTATCACTACGTACGGCGCTGCAGAAATTATGAATGTTAATAATAATAATAATAATTCTAGGTGTCTCAGCTGAGAGAAGGAAACATATTTAGAGACAGTGGAGCAGATCCAGAAGTGCATGAGGCACATGTGGGCATTAATCTAGAGACTATGGACCATAGGATCACGTGGAGACGTGTGCAGACGTGCAGGAATAATGTAATGTCTTCTTATCTAATCATGAAATAATGCAGAAGAAATCAGTGTGGGAAGAGTAAAAATGACTGAATTCAATTACAAAAATACATGATTTAAAAATAATAAAAAATGAATAAATCAAGTGGAGCAGAGACGGTTACTAATTCCATTGGACAAACCTTTAAATATTCGGGTTGCCCAGAGGGCCTGAAGTTCAGACGCTGGTAGGACTGATCCAAGGGGTTGGACAAGCCCTATAAACGCAAGTGTTGGTTTTTCATGGTGAAGCGGGAAAACATTCTTGTATAGAGGAATTATGTTGTCATCAACTTTAATGACTGAGTCATCAAGAAAGGGAAATGAGATGTTATACCCTGTAGCGAATATAACCATATCCAAGTCTTTCACCTCAGTCCCATCCTCAAACACTACAGATGATTCAGTGAATCTACTAATATCTGGCTTTACTCTAATTGCTCCATTTAGAATTTGGCTGGGTAGACAATCATTAACAATGGGTTCTTTTAACACAGACCTGTAAGAGACGAGAGGTGTTTAAAACAGATACCAAAATACATATATAAATACATATATAAAAATAAAAACAAATCAACTCTTCACACATGTAGGTGTAACAAGTAAATGTGTTTTGTATTTTGGGAGTAAGCGTTGTGACTTTTACAGAGAGCCACCCATGTAGAGATACGCCAGACAGGAGCAACAGTATTAAGCTGTCAGCATGTGGAGGTTCAGAACTCTGCTATGGGGCCTACCTGAGTTCATTTCACAAACTGGAGAATGTGAGCTTGAATCTCTGCAATCTCCGTTCTTAATAAATTTAGTCCGTGATGTGCTATTGGTGATTGCTGAGACATTTGAACTCCTGGTATGCCTTGCGATTGTTGTTCTTGTCTGTCTAGACTGCATTTAAAGAAATATTTTTACTTGTTTTAGCTTTCAAACTTCATTGAGTCTAAATTCTTAAAATAATGGTAAACATGTCTTGAATAGTTGAGCTGTTCTTGCCATATTATGGATTATTATGTTCCTTTTTTCTTCAGTTTAGTAAATCTAGGTCTAGGTATTAATGAGCAATAGTAACAAATTCATACATCCCAACATCTCGCTGGGGGATGTCAGGATAGACATCCCTTCCCCCCCGACTCTGCCCAAGTCCCGCCATGGTTCTACCCAAGCCCTGTCCTACTCCACCCAATGCACGCACAAGACCTTGGCCCTTTTCCTCACCACAATTAAAAAAATAAAAACATATTTAAAATTCAACATCCTACAACTCTAATTTGTTATTCTAAACATTATTCACAAACTTTATACTAGAAACAGATCTGTAGAAACATTTGCATTGTATTCCTGACATCCCCAGATGCGCACACCTATTAGTTAAACATATATTGAAGGCTGCCAATTGCTGCTTACTGGAAACTCTCCCACATTATGGAAGTTTGATGTACATATAAAATGAAATATATTTCCAGTATTATTCACAACTGTTACAACAATGTTTCTGGTGTCTGGTTGCCATGGCTCACACACTTTCAGGCCTCACCTCCAATACATGGTGATTGGATACTCTGACGACTCCCTCATCCCATCTCTACTTCCTTCCACTCCCCTCCCTACCCCTGCTCTGCCACCTAGTACTGCTACTCTTTGCCTCTTTACTAGGTTGGTTCTGTTTTTTTCATTCTTGATATTGGAAGTCAATATTTGACTTACTACATACCTGTCTTCAGGCTGTAGCCCATAATTTGCATGATCGAACCAACTGTTCATCTGCTTTTCATTCAACTTGGTTAAAAGTCCATAAGGTAATGAATTAGTCATCCAGAAATAACAGCGTCTTGAAAAGACCATATCTATAGGGTATCCATGATGTGAAATGCGGCTTAAAACCCAGGAACCTTTTCTGGTACTAAGGTATACCTGCAACATAAAAAGTGCAGTTCATATACTATAGGGTTGCCAACTTTTGATTTCTCCCTCCTGCAAGTAACCAAAGATCAGCGAGATGGGGGTTGGGCAGAGGGTGTGATTTACATAAAGCTCCACCCCTGGATGACACAAGACTAACTTTTGCTGTGGGTGGATGGGGCTTGATAGCATCAAGACCCACCCATTATAGTAACAATCTGGACTGACTTAGTGAAATCACTGCCTCAGCCCATGTCCCGGGAGGTTTGCAGACTCTCGTTGGATAAAAGGAGAACTGTCCATAATTCAGGAGTCTCTCGGACTATAATAATATGAGAAAGGCAGTATAATTAAACCTTTGATTTTGAATTATGTATAGGTCATAAGGAAGAGGTCTAGTCATCTAGTTTATTGGTATAAAGGAAAGACAAAGACATGAGAGAACATATACAGGAACCAATTAAGAATAAGAGGGCTGTTATAGAAAAAAATTGAATGTAGGAAGGGATTGACTCCCTGTGGAGTGTGTGATCTCCCTGATGCTGATTTAATTCATTGCGTTATAATGATAGAATTCATATATTGCCTCCTTGAAATATCTTGTATGGGTAATCACGAAAAAGTGGATGTTTTCCAAACCTTAACAACAATATAAATAATAATTTCGTGTAGTGCATATACATGGAAGAAATCTGAGATGTGTTCAGCCCTGTATATTAAATGCGCTGCCTGTATAGAAAGCACATGCTACAAAAGAATCTTCATCTTCAACATTGGTCAGGGCACAGGGGTAAATTACCCAAAATGGGGTAAAAATAAAATTCCTGGAGGTAATGGATGGTCAAACTGCCTTTGCGACTGATGAAAGAGGGGTAGCGCTGAGGGAGACAGATGAGAAGATAGAGGGGGAGACAGAGGGGGAGAGAGCAATATGGTCCTCACCACCACTTGGAAGAAACCAAAAATGATGTCAACATAAAGGGTGTGATTTATGTAAAGCTCAGTAAATCTTTAGTTTACTATGGATGGACGGGGCTTGACATCATCAAACCTCACCCATTCATCGCAACAATCGGGGCTGAGGCAGTGATTCACATTAAACAATCACAGCTTCTTCCAGGGTGATTTTCTGAGATCCAGGAGTCCTCCGGACATCCCGGGAGAGTGGGCAACCCTGATTTATACTTGCTCAGTAGTTTTTGGGAAAATACACTTGCATAGAAGCATTATTTCAAAACCCTGGACTATTTAAGACTACGCAGAGACGCATAAGGTCATATGCATTCAGAGCTACGCAAACCATCACACACAGTCTAGGATTCATAATTTTTTTGGTTCCAGTAAACTGTGTTAATTTACCTGTTTTGCAGTTTGACTTATTTCCACAGAAATATCTCCTGCTGAATTTCCTATTCCTACAACTAGCACGGTCTTCCCATTGTAATCTTCAGACTTTCTGTAAAGACGGCTGTGGGTGTAGTGGCCTTTAAATTCTTGTATACCTGACAACATTATAAGACAGGAAACTATTTTTAATACAATATAGTAATACAATATAGTAATATTATGTGTAAATGTTTATATCTTATATAGGGTTTCTACAACGAAGACTACAGAGCTAACCATAGTGAGATAAAAGATTTTGAACTACACAACAGTTTTGCCCGTGTGTCCATCCCAAGGGTCTGTGTATCTAGAGATTTCAAGAAGCAGATCTTTAATGGCTAGGGGTTCCCAAACTGTGTGCCTAGGCTCCATGGGGTGCTACGGCGTTCTCATTTGGGTGATGTTGGGAATGATTTTTCATTGTGTTATTAGTGTTCATTTAGTGTTATTTAGAAGCGCAATTAACTTTTTGTATAGGAGCTACACAAGACTTGATATCAACCTGATATCAACCTGTCGTTACTTAAATAGTTATTACGCTATTTTGACTCAAACATTTAAAAAATTAGACTGATTGGTAATTATTTTTGTCTTAGGGTTGCCTTAAAAACAATAGAGACCCTAAGGGTGCCTCAAACTTAGAACGTTTGGAAACCACTGGGCTAGATAATAAATGATAGGGATGTGCAGAGGCATTTGTTTGGGCTGTGCAGGGGCACTTCAAAGACTCTCGTGGTCTCACTGGAGACAACTGGTTGGTGCTGCCGTATTTAATGTCATTAAATTTAATTATCATAAGTCTGGAAATTTCCCATTGGATATAGTATGGCTCACTGGACTTTAATTTTTGTAAGCATTATTTTAAGGCGTTTTAATGATTCTATTTTGTTACATGTGCTATGAGTGGTCTCGTGGTGAATACATAAAGAAGTCTTATTATGTAAATGTACCAGTAGTTTAAACAGTGCCATCTGTACACCAATACATTTGCTCTGTACAATATAACAATCTATTCATGACAGTGATATAGATGTGTCAATAACAGCTGTACAATTATTATAAAAATGAAACCATTCAGTGTGAGGGATTTGACATCCATTATACAATTATCTACAGTGCGATGTCGACAGCGCGATGTGCACTTTTTCCTGTCCCTTACGGTACTGGGGATTCACGTTTTTTGTACGCAGCTCAATGAGTCGCGAGCTAAAAAACGTGAGTTTTTCTCCCTTACGCTGTTTGCGTAAGGGGGAAAAACTTCGCGACATATGGGTTGAATCGGCGCCAAAGTGTACATAAAATGCATAAGACCTAGAACAAGACCCTTTTAATGCATATCAGTCCTGGAAATTTTAAGGTAGCCCCTGCCTGTTGGAGGACCATTGATGGGAGTGGTTACTATGAGAGATAAACAGATATCTATATAATGTATATAATGTGAGTGTAATTTGCGCTCTGATTTAAACATGTTTTCCTCCCAGTACCAAATGTTTTCCCTTTTTTCTCTTTACACTTAAATCTTAAGCACCCCAATGTGTTTTACATGTCTTCATACCTGGGAAAGAGTCCAGTGGTAAATACGGATCAACATGATGACCATTGCAAACCAAAACAGCATCAAAAAGTTCCTTCTTCTGAGAACCATCGCTTTCTGTCAGGACCTCCCACTGTCCTGTAGTGGAGAAATCTGAGCTTTTCGTCACACGGCAAACCTCAGTCTTAAAGATATAAGAAATCATCTTATCACAGAAAATATGATCTGTTGTATCAGTACCCCATAAGTAACAGCTTTGTAGTTAGTTCATTATATGCCCACTCTAGTTCCCCCTAGTTCTTTTTGTGACCCACAGTAGAACAAAGTGAGGTAGTGTACCACAAATTTACACCACTGGTCAATGGAAAAGGTGTATAATGGTATAAAAGGTCTAGAGCAGTAATTTCCAAACTTTCTCATCTCAAGGCATACTAACCATGTTTCCCTGATACCCTCATTTTTGTAAAACCTCCCGTTCTTAATAGCTGTACAGGGTTCTCCATCCAAACGTCGCCCCTCTATAAGCAGCACTGCCAGATGAAATCCAACAACCCACACCTACGCATGGTGGTTCCTTTATATACTCTTCCCGTCAGGCAAATTATCTTATTATAGACCCGTCACACAATGTACAATCAGGCTCCAGCAATACTTGTGGCTGTCCGATCACGCTCCAGGCATGCAGTCCCTTTTGTCCAATCAGGAAATGTCCACCTATAACTGTATCTTATCACCCTCTCACCTCCCAAAACATGTAAGATTGAACCAGTTCCTTCCTTTCTCTTCTACTGAACTTTTAACCTTGGTTACCCAACCAGGGGTGTCACATAGATACTATACAAGAAGTAAAATTGTGCTAACAAACACTAACAACATATCACCATGTTGTATATATATATATATATATATATATATATATATATATATATATATGCAAAATGAAATTGGGCTTGTTTTTGGGCTTATTAGGATTTGGTTGGGCTTGTTTTGGGCTTGTTTTTGACTCATCGGTTGCTTGTTTTGTATTTCAGAGTTGGCAACACTGGCTCTAAGGAAGGCAGGTCCAGATTGTGGTGTACAATGGACAAAGGCAGCCAGGTCAGTAACAATTACAAGACATTGTAGTCAAAGCAAGATCAACCAGTAACCAGAAACACAAGTAGTCAAAAAAGTTATACATTTAGGTAGCAAAAACAAATCCATTTTACTAGATAATTATTTTATTTTTGTGACATCTGAAGTCCAGAACTCTTTAAATAATAAACTTCTTTTTCTTTTAAACTGAGATTAAGGGTAGTTGATTCAGAATTGGTTCTCATGAAAAGCTTTTAACAGTGGACCAGATTCAGACTTTAGATACTATTGACTTACTCACACCTTAAGCCTGGTACACACGAAACAACCGTATATCGTTACGATACAGCGATTTTACGGTCGTTAACGATAAATTGTTGCATAGCATGCGAATGATGTCTTAATTTTCACACCTGAGATCGCCTGGAAAGGCGATTGAAACAACAGTTTTATCTTACTGCACGCGGAATTTAGAATCGTTCAAAGTGTCCAGAATCGTTCCGTGTGTATCACAAAATGATATATTGTTGCAATTCTCTATACAGCAGCACAAAAGGAATACACAACTGTGTGTACTGCTTTGTTTATCACTTTTTTTTCCACCTGACAATTACTATTTCGATCGTTACTTGTATGCAAATCTTCGTATCGTACGATATATCGGTTCGTGTGTAGCGGGTATTACTGTGGGCAAAACTATGTTCAATTGCAGGGGAGGTAAAATAAATGTCAGTGTTTGCATGAGGGAGAATACTTTATTTTTGCATTTAGCACACAGATACTGACCAGTGTTACTGTTACACTGTTATTATACTTGGGCTAGGAAACAGCAACTCTCAACATCTCTCAAACTTTACTCCCCTGCAATTCAACATAGTTTTGCCCACTCTTGAGTAAGTTGTGAGTAAGTCAATAGTGCCTAATATCAATGATAGTGAACATAGCCTACATGGCTGAAATGAAATACGTATTCATGGGAATGTCATATTAAAGTATATAGTGTTTGTTATAAGTAATTCATTAAATAATTCATTAAAAATTAACTGTACATAATACATTAATTGTAAAGAAAAACAGACAATCTTACCTCAAACTGAATATATTTCAAGAGTCTAAAGTGCTCAGCATACAGTCTGAGGTACTCCAGCACCTTCGAATGGTGCAGATATGCTGGAAAGTCCTTTGGCATTGGAAAATCCGTGAAACACATCATCTCCTTGGAAGAGTTTGTTACCACAGAATTATATAAACTTGCTCTTCCATCTTCCACAGTTTCCTACAACCATACACACAAAATTCTATTATTTTTATTAACGGAATTCATTTTTTTTAATTATGATAAAAAAAATAAATACTATACACTATGTAGTCTCGCCAGATCAGCATGCATAACAGTTCTTTTGAGGGTCCAAAAATAAATAACAATATCAACGAACGTGGTCTGGTTAACCCCTTTAAGACACAGCCTATTTGGTCCTTCATGACCAAGCCCTATTTTACACTTTTGACATGTTACATTTTATGTGGTAATAACTTTTTAATGCTTTAATGTATCCAAATGATTCTGAGATTGTTTTTTCGTGACATATTGTACTTTAAGTTAGTGGTAAATTTTGGTTGATACGGTCAGGATTTTTTTGTGAAAAATGCGCAAATGTCGTGAAAAATACGAAAATTTCGCCATTTTCAAAATGTTACAATTTTTCCTTGTAACACAGATACTCATACCACACAAAATAGTTAATAAATAATAATTTCAATATGTCTACTTTCTG
>JABWIB010001829.1:5467-22583 GCA_016617825.1 Platyplectrum ornatum | reverse complement strand
CATGACGTATATATACGTCAGCGGTCGGGAAGGGGTTAAAGAGGCCCCCGGACAGCTGACCACAAATAAACTTTACAAACGTTAAAAAATCACTTTTTGGTGATCCCTGTTCTGCACAACAACTAAGAGGCAGGGCAATAGATTAAGAGACTCAGGAGCTAGAGAGCAACCTTCAGGGGTCTCACCACCTTCAGGGGATCTGGGCCTCAATATTTGACTGGTTTAAAAATGTTGGCTTAAATTAACTAAACAGTGAGATTGCAGTGAGATTGGTTCTGTTAATGCTAGCTCATCTCCCGCACCTCCCGCACATATGCTGTGCAATGTGTGTTTTTTGTTCTGTTTGTGTTCATGTTACTGGCAGCTTGTGCAGCCTATGTTATTGTTTGCTGTGTGCTGTTTTTTTTCTGTACACTTCATAAAAATTTCAATAAAAATCTACTTGATTCAAAAAAAAGAGATTGCAGTGAGATTGGAAAGTGGGGATGTTGCAACCAATCAGATTCAAGCTCTCAGTTTCATTTTAGATACTGGAGATTGTGAGCTTGAATTTGATTGGTTGCTAAGGGCAACATCCCCACTTTTCAATCTCACTGCAATCTCACCGCTTAGTAAATTTAGGCCTTTAGGTTATTTGTAAAGCTGTTTTGATTATGTCATATTTATGTATTACTTCAGATTCATGTTTCACTGTTTTATAACAATACTCTGTCACAGGAAGAAAATAGCTTACCCGGAGGCACGTCCTTCCCTCACATCCTCTCATTGCTTTCCTTATGCTACAGAACCTTTTACTCAACAATTACTTGAGGAAACCAAAATTTGGATGGCTCCCATGTTTTGCCCTCTCTCCCTACCCCAAATATATCTCCCATTAACAAACACTAGGTAATAAGCACAGTAATAATAATAATAATAATAATAATGAAAAGAAGAAGACAAATAATACAGTAGTTCAACTCCCGTGTTCTACCTTGTTCTTATCTCCTTGGTGCCTACGTTGTTGTCATCAATGTCACTGGTAAACCCATTTTGTCCATGGTCTACTCTACACCCAACTAGTTACTTCCAGAAATTAGTTTCCTTTTTGTCTGGAGTTCTTGGAGAGATACCCCCTCCCCAACTATGGACGCTCCACCTTGGGGGGCTTCTCATATACAGAGGCAATCAACTATCCAAGGCCATCAGGGTCTTTCTGAAGCAGCATGGTTTATATGATTATTGGATACACTGGAAAGAACCAGAGTATAAGAGAAAATAAGAACCCTTCCTTTTCTCTTATACTCTGGTTCTTTCCAGTGTATCTAATAATGTTTAATTGGTTCTAACTGCACCATTCTCAATCTCGGAGATTTAGGACTAGAGAGAGTTAAATTTAAAATTGTTAATACTGAGAAATTCCCGTTCTCATTATACAGTATCGGGCATCAAACCCACTGTATAGAGGTGTGCTTTAGTGTATATTTTTGGTATTTGGTTTATATGATGCATGGCAAGGCGTGCACTATACCCCATATCCTGTGACTACACGTTATACCCCGCTAGTGCATAACACCTATTCAAGAGCTGATATGAACCTGCTCAGTCATGAACTGGCCCTAAAAATCCAAACAATTAGCTTTCTATATTAGTGGCAGGACTTCACTGGAGGATTTAGGCCTGATGGTTTTTTTGTGTGGCACAAATAATAATGATAATTGTATGATATACTAAACATATCAACTTGCAATTCTGTTTTTACAGCAGATTACTGTGTAAGAGAATATAATCCGCAATAACCTGATCCCCATTTAAAGAAGCAATTATATGTGCTCAATAAACCTTTATTCAACATAAAGAAAACATCTGTTTACTAAGAATGAACCAGCGCACACATGTCTGTGATTTGTAGATCTCTACCTGGGAAATAAACACACATTGTAAAGGTGAGCAAACCATTGAATTTAAACACAACGAACCTGAGCATTTTAGAAATGTGCTAGACTTCTTTTACGATAATTCTCAACTAAAATAAATGCTGCTTCTATTTATTATGGATTTTTTTTGGGGGGGGGCGGAGAAATGGCAGAGCCTAAATTTACTAAGCGGTCAGATTGTAGGGACATTGAAATGTGGGGATGTTGCCCATAGCAACCAATCAGATTCAAGCTCTCCTTACTTTTCAATCTCACTGCTTAATTTAGGGCCAAGTGTTAGCATGTACATTTATCTCATTTTATTATTATTACATTTATTACCAAGTACCAAAACCACAGCATCAGCTATAAAACAATGTAATAATTTATAGTACTATATCCCACTATATCCCAGATCCCACTATAACACTAAAATGGAAAAGTAACTTAGCACAGTTACTACTATAACATGCATTTCTACTGTTGTGTAAAGAAAATGGCAGATAATGGTATGGCAGGAAGTCAGAGGGCTCAGTTTAGGATATCTTACACTCTAATGGCAATAGCTGAGACATGAAGGATGTGGGTAGAGGTAGGTTGGCAGTAAAAACATAAGGAGATAGATATAAGGAGACAAACATTAGGTCCTAAATTTACTAAACTGCAGGATCTGAAAAGTGTGGATGTTGCAACCAATCAGATTTGAGCACATTCTCCAGTATGTAAAATAAAACAGAGCTTGAATCTGATTGGTTGCTATGGGAAACATCCCTACTTTTTCAATCTTGCAGTTTAGTAAATATAGGCCTAGGTCTCGAATTATGAGAGAGGAGAAAATCATATTAAAAGAAAGCCAAGACAATGTGGATCAGACTAATAACAGTAATAATAATATAATATATAATATAAAAAAAACAATATATTAACTAAATTTTATTTTAAAGTCAACTTAATTCTGAGAGTGTTATACAGAATGATCTGATAAAATACTTACGGTATATCGCCACAGGCCGCCAATGTCTATGCTTTTCTCAAAGCATTTTGGTTCAAGACCCTCCTCCAGGCAACATTTGATGGAGGTCAGTCCACTGCAACCAGCTCCGATTACAGCCACTCGCTTAGACATAGTAGTCTAAAGATAAATAAATGGTGTCATGTGTGTCATGATTGGGGGGGGGTTTGTTTTTTGGAGTTTTTTTTGTTTTGATTTTTTTAATCCCCACATTTAATGACATGGAAGCAATTATTATCCTTGTTCTACCCTGAGGATCATTTTCTACAGATTTATTGCAACCTCTTTCAGCGGGAAAGTCCTGCTTTGGGGGGACTGTCCCGCTGTCCCTCCCGCCTCCCAGTTAGTCCTGCTAAGGGGAGAAACATGAACATTGAATTATTTTACAAGCACTGCTCCGTATGCATGGAGAGCTGGATCAAGTCCAAAGACCATAAGATCATTCTTAACTTAAGACATCACCGTTAGCATCANTCAGGACCAGGTGAGGGTGACAGGTAATATAATTTCTGATTATAACTTGATCATGATCGTCAGTAATATTTGTATATATATGGACACTTGAGTGCAGGATCAGAGTCACCAGATAACTGGGGAATGTTATATTCTATTAGAATAGACATTGTGTACTTGCAGTGCCAAGGGAAAGCAATGAGGTCCCAGGGAAAATGCAAACTCTGCTAGATGTTTTCTTTATTTGTCTCCTCCACCAGTGACTGCATACTGTATAGTGTCTTTGTACAGTGACTGTGTACTGTACAGTGTCTGTATATAGTGACTGTGTATAGGGTCTGTGTATATTGCTTGTGTATAGAGATTAATGTTGCCACCTGGCCAGTAAACCACCGGCCTGCCCGGTAATTGTATCAGAAGGCTGTTTCCGGTAAGCCACACCGCCTTGCTACCCTGGCTGGTATTTTTTGGGGAGAAAGGTAACCAGGGCCCCCCCCCACGCGAAGTCACAACGTTGTGGCGTCACAACATCCAGCTGGCCAAGGGGCCTATCTCACTTAGACGCCAAATGAGTTTAAGCACGTCTATTGTATACAGCTTTCCATCTGTATTCCCTCTGCTGCACGGCAATATGGATATGGATCTGCGATCCTACCGGTGGGGTGGGGCAGCCGGACCTGGGTCCCCCCCTGATGGCGTCCCTGGTGGCAACCCTACAAATACGCAACTGATTATATTTTGAAACTTTGGTAGAATTTGGTGATAGGACTCTTATCCCTTAACCAACCAAATGTAAATTTTTTGCTCTATTCATAGATTATGTTCTGCAGGATGTCCGTATACTTAAGCTGGCCACACACGGGCCAAATTTCGTTCCGAGCTCACGAATATCGGAGAAGGTGCTGGGCACCGCTGTGGTGCCCGCTGTGGTGCCCAGCGAAGACATCTGACGGGTGAGAGTATTTTATTTTAATGTATTTCTTTTTTTTTAGGTATTTTT
The DNA here is from genome assembly GCA_016617825.1 of Platyplectrum ornatum. Classification (NCBI taxonomy): domain Eukaryota; kingdom Metazoa; phylum Chordata; class Amphibia; order Anura; family Limnodynastidae; genus Platyplectrum; species Platyplectrum ornatum. Next base: position 18,223 of record JABWIB010001829.1, on the reverse strand, counting down.
TTTGTATTTTTTTTTCCCCCATAGTCCATCATGGGAACGACATCATTCCCTGGATGGCTTGCAAACAGGGTGATTTTCCCTAGCGAAAATCACCCCGTTTGTCGCTGGCGACTATCCACGGGAACGAAGTTGTTCCGTGTATGGCCAGCTTTATAAAGCAGGGAGTGTCCTGTGTGGAATGGAACAAACACATGCATAGAATACACAAACGCTACTTGTGTGAATTTTTGCAGCAACTTTACTTATCTATAACTACCTTGCCAGCCTGGAGCAAAACCACTACATGTGAAAAGCCTCTTAATCTCTTTAAGGAAACTACCATACCATACCAATGTAACAGTCTGGTTTCAAGTATCCTGTCACGGAAATGGCTGCTATTCTCCAGTATTGCTTTCTTTTCTAAAGCTCTCTTGCACCATCTATTGTACATACTTAGAATATATTCTTACTAAGAACACATGAACTAGTAAAAGTATTGCTTAAGTCATTGAATTCTAGAACACTGTACTTTCTGTACTGTCTTTCTGGAACCACGTGAAGATGTTACACCTAGATTACTTGCAAAGAAAATATATTTAAGCTTTTATAAGATTTTATTTTTTGGCTTTAAAAACAATGTAAGAAAGGAAACAATTTATGACAATGACATATGTACAGTAGGCATTAGATGAATGGGGCCAAGGTCACCATCTGTGTGTTGTGTGTATTGTATATTATTCTTATGGTGAATAGAGATGGGTCTGATAGCTAATCTGAGTACTGTTGGTATGTGTGAAGCAGCAATTTTGTTTACTTATTTGTGAATGTGAGACAACAGTTTTATGATTATGTGTATTTCTGGAGGTGTGAAGGTGTGAAATCAATTATATTTATTTGTGGTAGTATGTATGGCTGTATTATAGTGGGGAAAAGGGGAAGTAACAGCATTTTTTGTAAATATATATATATATATATATATATATATATATATATATATATATATATATATATATATATATATATATATATATATATATATATAGCTCTATCAGGTATGTCATATGGTTATCAAACACAAAATTATTTGTTTACAGTTGAATCATGTAATAAATCATGATTTGTGTTTTTGTAGTAGATTAGTTACCCCCACACAAAAAAACCCTGATTATTTATTATTAGCTTAATATTTTTTTATTATTATTCATATTCACACTTCCAAAAATAATAGGAGAAACAGAAAATACTAAAGATGAATGTCATACTTTAACTTAGTCAGAGGTACATAGTGCTCTATTGAGTCCTGTAGCCATCACATATCTTAAACAATAAAGATGAATTTACCTACATTTCTGTATCATTGTCAAACGTATTCCTAACCTAATGAAAAGAGAGGAGATACTGATATTGAATGGTGTTTTATACCATTAGATGATTTGAAATAATTGGAGCAGTCAGCATATTTTTTTTTATAAATTTTCAGCCACAACAATATTTATGCTGAAATTTGGGAGTAAATTTACTAGAAATAGTTTCCTTACTGTTAAATTAAAAACAGACAACAATGGGATATTTGTTATATTCTCAAACTACATGCAATTTCTCCTACTTAATCAAGTATTATGATTACCGTTTATTATAAGGATGCGTATATATGTTTATGGTTTATTTTTTACTGTATTTGATATTTATGTATTTATTTTGTTATTTGTCAGGTTGACCGTTATGTAGGGTTATGTACAGTATAGTATGTATGGGCAATAAGGAGTAGCTGAACCCAGTGTCACATGGTATCCTGGACTTTTTGCAACAGATTAAAACGAAAATACTTGAACACATTTCTATTACATAAAAATACAGCAAAAAGTGTTAGTAGTCCAGCACAACTTATTGATCAATTACAGACCCTCCAACATGACCCATTCCACCAGGTACATAATACTCTGCTCCTGGGCTTTCAGCTGTCACTCACCTGGTTATAACGAACTAACTGATGTCTGAGTAATGTAACAATGGTGGTTACCATAGTAACTGATGTCTGAGTAATGTAACAATGGTGGTTACCATAGTAACTGATGTCTGAGTAATGTAACAATGGTGGTTACCATAGTAACTGATGTCTGAGTAATGTAACAATGGTGGTTACCATAGTAACTGATGTCTGAGTAATGTAACAATGGTGGTTACCATAGTAACTGATTGCTGGAAGTTCCAGAACTGAGTATTTTGTACCTGGTGGAATGGGTCATGTTGGAGAGTCTGCAATTATATATTACAAACATATTGTACAGCTCTGTACATTTAGTGGAGATCAATCTATCTACAATCTATTCCCCCTATCATACAAACAAATGCTCTAGGGTTAATGTAACCACACGTCAATTAACTTACCAGTAAAATGTGAAAATTCACGCAAGCAGGGGGAGAATATTCCACCAATGGAGAATGTTTGACAAAGCCCTAGGAAGTCCTAGTGCTATGTGGCAGTAATACCAATGACTTTGGCACTGTACCACCTGCTGGATTGTGTGAAAATGCCTTTGTTAAGAAAAACAGATTAAATGGTCTTAGAAATCAACTATCAACTTTTTATTCTGTTAATCAGTAGTGAAATTAAATATCACAGACATGAAGCAATCAATAATAATAGGACAAGTTAATAATTAACAGAGAGAGACAGAGAGATAGAAAAAGACATAGAAAGAGAGAGAGAGATCAAAATGTATTTTACTTGTTAAATGTAGGTGGTAGAAGTGCAGAACCATACTATGCTCTGTTCCCCCAACAGCCATCAAGGGGACAGAGTGAACCGCCGGCCATTATGCTCTATCCACCCCCTGTAGGCATGTCACCCTGTCCCCCTAACCCAAGCCCAGGCCAGTGTAACGGCATGGGACCAGATCCAGAGACAACAGCTGTAAATGTGGCCATTCACTAGAAAGATTATCGTTTTTGGTACAATTGAAGACTTGGGTGTATATTTACTAAGCAGCGAGATTGCAGTGAGATTGGAAAGTGAGGATGTTGTCCATAGCAACCAATCGGATTCAAGCTCTCAGTTTTATTTTACACACTGGAGAATGTGAACTCAAATCAGATTGGTTGCTATGGGCAACATCCCCACTTTTCAATCTCACTGCAATCTCGCCGCTTAGTAAATATACCCCTTGAAGACAAGTCAATAATCGCAGGCACACCTAGTCCACACACTATGCAATTATTGTTAATGGATGTTGAAAAAGTAGGGTAATTTTACTTGTTTTTATATTTAGTAGAAAATTTGTTTTTCCACACACTATCCAATAATCATTTTTAATTTGATTACACACATTCAAAGTTAAAAATAAAACAAGTTAAACATTGTTAACAGTTATCTGAAAAGGCCACACACATTGAAATATCACTGCAAATTATTGCAAATCTTTTGTCTGGACAAAAGATCAAATTATCTTTTGCAATCCCCTGTTGAGCAATTATTGGAGGCTTTAGAAAAAAATCAGCGTCACACACTAAAAAGATTTTTTATCCAATTTTAAATTATTGTGCAATTGGAACAATAATTGTTTTAGTGAATGGCCAGCTTAAGGCTATGGATTGTAATGGAGTAATTTTAAATGGTACTTTAATATGAAGTCACTTTGCTCAACCCTGAGTCTGAAAATAAATGGTAAATAGGTGGAAGATAGTACACCTGAGCAAAGCCATGTTGAATTGTAGATGTTGCAAAGAGTATTAGCCTAGGTCTAAATTACTGTTTAAAAGAAAAACTGGTTGTTATCTGTGTAGAATAAGCAAAAGAAAATCATTTTCCTGCATTTAATGAAAAAAGTAATGACCACCCCCTGCAATATAACATTGCTATGTGTAAATTTCCACTTGGTTTCCCTGTACTTTCAAGCTGCGAATCTGATCCACTGTAGTTGGACTATTTCCACGAAAGCAAGATATAAATGGACTGATCTAGACTTTGACAGTAATATAAACATGTCTGTGCCACACAAACCATGATGCAATATAATAGTTGCAAGTTAGTGTAATACATTTTTATTATTGCATGCAAAGAGCTAATAACTGGCACATGAATCATGTGCCATGAAACAGCAGCCAGCCAGACTCAGGACCTGATCCTGATCCGGTTGAACAAGAGGAAAGATGGGTGCCCATCCGTCTGCTTCCGTATCTGTGCACTATACCGTGGCGATTGGGAGATTGTAAAGTGGGGATGTTACCTATAGCAACCAATCAGATTCAATCTCACATTCTTCAGTATGTAAAATGAAACTGAGAGCTTTAATGTGATTTGTTGCTATGGGCAACATACCCGTTTTCAATCACCCTGCAATCTCCCTGCTTAGTAACTTGAAGGTAAAGTCTGGAAAAAACGGAGCTGCTGTGAGGTGGCCCCAGTGGCCGGTGAGTATGTTATGTGCTATGTGTCTGTCTTATGTGTGTCTCCCCCCTGAACTGTTGTAGCTGCATTAATTAATGAAAACGCCATATGCACAGCTTTTTCATTGATATGTAGTTCAGTGGTCGAAGTGGAAATTTGGAAGTGGCGGTATGGACATTCAGAAGTGACGGTATGAAAAAACTGAATATAATAGAAGTCAATGGAGATTTGTAGTATTTCAATTACATCAGTGAAAGAAGTGCCGGTATGGCATACCCCCGTATACCCCCCCACTTCCAGCCCTGATGTAGTTACTACATAAGTGTGTATAGTGTAACCGCTTCATTCATGCATTAGGCAGTCACGCTGAATGAAGCGCTTACACTATACACACTCATGTAGTAACTACATTTATGAATGAATAATCTATGTAAAATGCTTTATCATTAATGAATGTAATGTTCCCTTCCTCTCTGTAAGCTGACATTAAGCAACATTTGTAACACCATGAGCATCAGAATTGTCGACACTCGCTGGATGACAGGGCCACTAGAGTGATGGGCTGCTACCAAGTGCTGCTTATATACACGTGTGCCTGTGTGCATTAAATGCCAGGGCTGCTTTTTAGCCCCGGTCCAGCCCTGCTGGATGATATACATTAATGACAGCTTGACGGAAAGCTGGTTCACATAATCAGGCACCAAAGTTTCAATATCCGTCAGGGATTTTCGTCAGGGTATCATATACAAGCAAAGGCCTTTGCTGTTCACAATGTATACACAAAAAGTTGCTCTACACGGGCCCAAAATTTACAGTGAGCATTATCTAGCATTTCCAGTATTGTGTATAAGTCTGTTTCTAATCAAGCCACAACATTTCTGCAATCAGAAGCAAATTAGTATTTACATTTCTTAAACTTTTATTTTGGGTGGAATACATTGGCTTATGGAATATGATCAACGCTCAATCGTTCTTAAGTGGAGACAAAGTCAAGCCCAAAATGTGTCTTTATTACAACTCCACAACCAGTCACTCCACAAAGAGAAAATATTATGAACTCTAATCAGCATTTCTGTTATTTTTACTGTGCATTTGTGCTGATAACTGGAAGAATTCTGGTCCAAGAGATCTCTCTGAAGTTAGGAAGCCACGCCAGATATCTGCTCTGTCCTGCGCATAAATTGGCCTTTGAACCAAACCACATGGCCGTCACGAAAGCACAAATCACCAAAATCCTATAGCTCTTGAACCAAGGTTGTTGCGTTTGTTCTAAAATGCGTGTCTTGGTTGGGTTTATTGTTCTGTCCCACTGGGTAAGGATGGCATTTCTGGCTTCAGACCATTTTCCAGGACCAGTAAGTCGTAACTGGTAAGGGGTGTATGGCCCAAAGAATACCTGCCATGCCAGTTTTGGGTCTGTGAGGAATAGAAAGATCATGCTGGGGTTCACTCCAATCTCCTTCGAAATATCATTAACGTAATCAATATAATGAGTCTGCAGGGCCTGAGCCCTCCCCACACCAAACCTAAATAAAGGGAGAAAAGAAAGTGTATTAATAACATATAATGGAGGTACAACAGTGGCATCCAAGTCGAGTTATAAATTATTACACTTCTATGTTGCTTGTATAGTTTCACACTACAAACACAATATTCTATTTAATGTTTTGTACCACATAGACAGGTGGTTGGATGACAAGGTAATTGGTGTAGTATATGAAGGGAGGTATATTGCCCCCAGGTTTCTTACATCTGTGTTTTGGAACCCCAGGGATGATGTTGGTTATGTACTGGGAATGACTTCCCAGATAGATGTCCAGCTTTATCAAAAGGGTCCCTGGAGTGCATATGCTGAGAGAAGGGTGGACTCCATGCGTGAGGCCCAGTCTAGGTCTTCTGTGCAGTCTGGGTGCTGACAGTGATTAGTGCTGACACCTTTCTGCTGTGTACAAAAAGCTGCTAGGCTGAGGATTCTGTGTCTGTCACTATCAGGGCTGCATAGTCCATGTGAGAGAACACCGGAACTCTTGCTGTGAATAGCTCTTCTGCAAGCCTGTGTGCTTTATTTTAATGTGTTTGGCAGGAGCAGGGCCGGACTGGCCATCTGGCACTTCTGGCAAATGCCAGATGGGCCACTGGAGTGATGGGCCGCTACCCAGTGCTCCTGGAGAGCTTTAGCCATCCACCAACCAGTGTGCTGACAGCCATTCACTGACTGGGTGCCGGCTAGGAAAATGAGGAGGATAACTATCAGCAGTCTGTTTGGTGGATAGCTCTAGGTGGGCCTGTGTGCATTAAATGCCAGGGCTGATTCTGTACAGGAGCAAGGAGTTATTCTGAAGTATTGTATATTTTGTTACTGGAATAGCATCGGAATACCCTATTGTTTCAATAATGGACCTGCTTACCATCTCCACTGCTATGCCTGCACATGTGCCATTGTCAGACATGGCCTCTCGTGCCCCCTCCCATCCAGACTTGGGCCTTACCTCATTGTTATAGAGCCAATCCACTTTGGCCCCTGATGAATATGTGCTTTTTTCCTAATAATATTATTCACAATATTATTCATTACATTTTTAAAACTATAAAACGCAACAATATTTATCTATAGCCAGATACACACTGCATATAATTGATTATAAGCTATTAAAGTCCCATTGAGCCTGACATTTCATGTATACACACTAACACGATTTGCTGCCAGATGTGGGATTCTGTGCTCCACTATGTGTCTTCTGACATGTTAGAAAATCAAATGAAACATGCAAAACAGGAATTTGGGCGTGAATAAAAAAATAAGATATGATTCCATATGTCATGTGATCAGCATGATGGTCTGGTAACGATCAAGTATGTAACATTTGTAGTGACAGTATTGACACGGTTTGTGATGTACAGTAAAAACAGGCTTTGTACAGTATGCATAATTCTAGACTATTGTGTGCTTAGTCACATTCTAAATGTTACACAACATGTACACCTGACATACCATTTGTTCCTCCTGACTTTGCTCTTCATAATATGGTTTTTCATCTTACTTGTCGATGGCAGACCAGCAACTCCTATAAAGACAAATAGGAAAACGCATGTCAATAAAGTAGTCCACGAGTTCTCAACCTTTTTGGGGAATTACCAGTTACTTAGTATGGAATCAGGTGAAGTGCCACTTTGCAGATAAATACTCACTACTAATCTATATATACTGCATTTGATATGACATATTTTGTATTTCTTGAGGTTTATCTTCTAAATATTCCATTCAGTATAAAAGTGTCCCCAGAGAAGTCTTGTAGGCTGATGATCTCTTCTTATTATGTCCCTCTTCTGAGATTTCCAATACCTGTTACTATTTTCATTTTACATTCTATTTTCCTTTGATAGCTTCAGTTTTTACAGTGGTATTTCAATTCTACACATAGCTGCCAACTCTCCCTAAAAATCAGGGAAACTGATGAATGATGACGAATGATTGATCTCCCTGACTGCGATTCAGCTTAAGAAATCATTGCGCATGATGACAGAATTTGGAAATGGTGTCCTATTTCTATAAAGATGAAGAAGCCAGTGGAAATGCTTTTCACAGTCTTCGCAATAAATGCTGAAAGTATATTATACAATTTAAAAAACATCAAATACATATGCTACCGGTTTCATTGAGAAATAGTTTTCCTAGGACACACCCCTTTGGAGGTACAGGACATACTCCATTAATGCAGAGCCATAAAATCTGATATTTATTTGCTAAAGTTGGCAACCCTGATTCTAACGCTTGCAGTACAGTGTGGATTTTATTTGTAGTATGCAATGTTTTCATGGAAATACCCGTAAGTTCTACTAGATTATCGTGTACATGCACAGTGTACAGTACTACATGACTACACATCCTATAAGGTAAAGACACATCCTATACGGTATAGATATACTATCCGAACCAGGGCGTGAATAATTCTCCATTCACTATAATTCTCCATTCACCTCCATTTTTTTCATACTACCACTTTTCCACATTGACCACTGATCTCGACTATACAACAAAGAGCACATAAATACCTATTGCCTTACCTTTAAAAACTTTGGTGACCCAGCGAGCCTGGAGTTCTACTGTTGGCATAATAGGGCCAAGGGGTTGGACTAGTCCTAGAAAAGCAAGTGTCGGCTTATCAAGATGAACTGGAAATATAAATTTATAAAGACATACATCATTGTCATTAAGTTTAAGGAGATCTTCGTCAAGGAAAGGGAATTTTGAACTGTATCCTGTTGCAAAGACGATTTCATCAACTTCAGCCTCTGTTTCGTCTTCAAAGATGACAGATGTTTCTGAGAAAGATTTAATACCCGGCTTCACCTTGATGGAGCCCTGTAATATTTGACTTGGGAGGTAATCATTCACAACAGGATGCTTTAGCCTTTAAGAAGATAAAAAATAAGATATATTCATAATATCAACTTCTTTGTACCTCAGTCACTGTTTTCTCATCTATGGTCTTATGACTGGATCCAGACTTACATACTATTGAACTTACTCTGGTCAGTGTAGTGTGTACAAAATGCAAAAATAAAGTATTATCCCTGCATGCAAACACTAACATTCATTTTACCCCCCCCCCCCCCCCCCTGCAATTCAACATGGTTTTACCCATTTCACAATGTAATTCATTATATCATATGAAGCAAGCATTGCATTTGTTGAATTAATGGCTATTAGTGCTGTAAAAAGATTATACCACAAACATATTTCAATATCAATAAAGAGAAAGAAAGAAAACTTAAATACATGTACCTGAATTTAGGTTCCAAACCCAAGTTTCTGTGATCAAACCAGTTTTTCATTAATCTCTCATTTATTTTGGCAGCAAGCATTGTAGGCAACATGTTTTTGATCAACATGGTATAGCGCCTTGACATGGTCATGTCAATAGGATATCCTCCATAGGAAATTCGACTGACCACCCAGGAACCATTTCTGGTGCTAAGATATACCTAAAAGGAAAAATATATACTATAGATAAAAAAAACTATTATAATTATTATAGCAATACCATTCTTAATATGAAAAAACTGAAAAAGGAAAAAAGAGGAGCAAGAAAACCGCACAGCCAACAAGAGACTCTGTGACAATTTCAGGTGTGGTGCTATCACACTGATACCAAATAAATACAGCAGAAAGACTATATAGTCATGAAAACCATGACTAAACAAGAAAAGGTATCTTATTACTAGCCTCTAAAAAAATGATCACAATATATCAAACGAGCAATTTGTGATCATTTTTTAGAGGCTAGTAATAAATGCTTTTTTTATTGGAAGGCGGCAATTGTGTGTGGACCACATNCACAATAGCATTATACAACTTTTGCGTTTCTATACACTTGCTATTTGTAATGAATAGGATTTAATTGAGATGCAATTAAGACATATATCATTATGAACATCTGTGGTCTTATACACTAATATATATTTTTTTTGGTGTTTGTGATTTGGCTCTGTTTGGTGGTCAATAGAATTGAATTTTATTGGTCAGATATATGACCCTATATTGACTTATTGAGTGCACACACAATAAGATACCTTTTCTTGTTTAGTCATGGTTTTCATGACTATATAGTCTTTCTAATATGAAAAAACAAAAGGAGAGAGAGATGGAATGGCTCATCAAGTCTATAGCGATAAGTGTAAATAGGAAACATCGGCAGCATAATTAAATATAGCAAATCATCTTTACAAAANATTTTTCAGATCTCAGTAGTCTAGATATGCTTCAGCAATTATTTGTGTTAATGGACAAACTGGTAGGAGGTGAGTTTTTTAGTTTTTTTTTTAATAAAAATTCAATTTTGTCCCAATTGCAGATGAGAATAGGCAACATCACCACTTTTCCTAGTTTAGTAAATTGAGGCAAAAGTGGTACGAGAAAGATCAGTAGAAAAGAGAAGGCATAAGAAGGATCAGTAGAAAAGCCATCATGGCCATCACAATATCCAACACAGTTTAGGAACAAACATAGAATGTATTACTACAAATAAGCACTAGACCTCACAAAAGGAGATAAAACATAGTATGCACACATAAGGCTTCAAAAACCAGAATTCACAGTATAAGCAATGAATAATTATAAACATTAGGATTACATGGTTATCATAAGAATAAGTACACAATTTAAATATAAATAAAGGTTTAATGACTTCAGTTACACCAAAGAGACAGATTCTGGCAACTCCCTTGGTGTATTAGTTGAATGGGAATTGTTAACTGTCTAGATCCTAGGCATTGTTGCTATACTGGTGAATCTACATATGGCAATAGATTTTTAATACCTGTTTTGCAATATAGCTCAGTTCCACTGCTATATCCCCAGCAGAATTACCTGACCCCGAAACCATCACTGTCTTCCCTTTGTATTTTTCCCATGTTTTGTAGAAACGACTGTGGATGTAGTGTCCTTTGAAATGTTCTATACCTGTGAAGAAAATGAGCATGTTTTAAAAATGTGTAAACCAATGTATTATAATGTATTTAATTTACCCATAGGTGATTTAATTAGGAGTGTAAAAAGTTAAGTGACTGTCATGGACAGCCCCTGTTCCTCATGCATCACCAGTGTAACATTTGCCTCTGCTACAGATCTACTTAGAGGTTGCTGTTACTTCAACTCTGTCAGGTTACTATCTCATTATTTCCTGATTGACAGCACCTGGCACTAGGTTTTCATAACAGATATTGCTGGTCCATTGTTACATTTACAGTTTGTCTGATGCATGCTGCTAAAGGACTTATTCACCCTATGTTTGTCTTCACTACTGGTCCAAGCCAGCCTGCACCTCTTCTATCAGTCTCGGCTCACAAAGCCTGCATCTCCTCCAAAGCCTGCATCTCCAGACTGTTAAGTTGAGTCAGTGCACTTTCCTGAATGTAGTGAAAGCCAAAGCACCCCATACATCTTATTCATATAATGTGTCAATGGACCAGATTCAGACTTACGCACTTATGAGTGTAAAGTTACGAGTGGGCAATACCATGTTGCATTGCAGGTAAATTTAATTTTAGTGTTTGCATGCAGGAAAAATACTCACATTTTGCACACAGATACTGATCAGTGTTACTGTTACTCTGTTATTACTTGTGCTAGGAAACATCATCTCTCAACTCACATGACAACAAATTCTGAAAATTGATAAGCAGCAGGATGGTGCACCAACTTACAAAAAATCTTTATTTTGTATTACTAGATTATTTATAAAAGCATCAGCTATTTGACCCATTTTTTCACCTAAATAATTCTTATATAATAAATGACATTACTCACCTGGAATATTGTTTACTGGCATATAGGGATCATTGTAATGGCCATTGCAAACAATTACAGCATCATAAATAGCTGAGCTCTTATTTCCTTTATGTTCTGTAACAATATCCCATTGTCCGGTAACTGCAAAATCTGGGCGCTGCTTCACACTGCAAACTTTTGTCTACACAGAATATAAAGAGAATCACAAAGTATTGAAGCAATGCTAGAATATATGCAAGTAAGCATTTAAGTTATAACAATAAAGTACATTATACAATAAACATACAGTTACAGCAAATTTTCTCACATAGCATTAATACATGGTATTTATAGTAATGATAGTTTAAACTATAACCTTTAAATATATATAGAATAAACAAAAAGGTGAGGAAATGTTTGTGTGGTGACTCTGGTAGCTACACGAGCACTATATAAAACTGGTGTTGGTGAAACAAGAGGCAACTAATGGCGGACAAGCGATGGAACCACATTATTTCATTGACTGATCAATTGTGTTCTAGTACTCGTATGCATCAAAGAATGTAGTCGGAAATATCATGAAGATTATTAGATTTATAGATTTATCTATAGGGATAAAGTCTAAAGATGGGCATATCGTTCTAGTGTAAATTGGTACCAATATAGGGAACGATTTTCCCTAGGGTAAGTATAAAAGGTACCTTTTTATTTTTTATTGTTTAATTATTTTTATTTCGATTTTTTTCTAGGAATTCCGATTGATGATCAACAATGTTGTTTTTTTCATTTTCAGGTAGTTATCGATAATCATGGTTTTTTTGCCAAAATCGTTGTAGTGGGTGGCCAGCTTAAGACCACAAAGTTGTTCACAAAAGCTTGCTGCAAGACTGGATGGACTTGGCTTCTTTGCTTTCCAAGTCATCTTCTTCTATAGTTATTGATAAGGAACATAAACACAAAATGCAATGTTGTTACTGCAATAAAAATCAACACAAACACCAACACAGACTCCTAGCAAGTCTCAGCCCCTGGTGGTAACTCCAGGAGGAAACAAAGAACCCAAAGCCTAGAAGAGAACAAGGGGGGGAATTCACTAAATGACGATTTCCAGAAATCGTCA
>JABWIB010001828.1:44095-56230 GCA_016617825.1 Platyplectrum ornatum | reverse complement strand
AGTGTCAATTTCCACTATATAAAGCATACAGGTTTTAAATTTACTAACGGTTAATTTGCTAAATTGACCTAAATTCCCGCTGCCGATTTCACATAATCGACGATAGGCAAATTGATACCTGGTTAAGGGGATTTGACCCATTTCCCTAGCCATACCATTTATGTGTGCTGATTGTGAATGAACCTAGTGTGCCCATCATTAATTTTGTAAATTGTTTATACTTTTTCACCTTTATTGTCATGTTGCATCTGTATTTGTTGAAAAACAAAAACTTTACTTTTTCATTTTTATGTTATTCAAACAAAANAGACACTTTTGACCCTGTATTAATGTGGCAGGTAATTGGCTCTTGATCAATATACCACAGCAGTAGCAGGGATTTCAAATCGACAATGATGAGGTAATGTACAAATCGACAGTTAATTTGGCCAAATCCCTGTGAATNCATACCAAATCAACTGGGATTTGAAATCGACACAGCAAATCGACCATTGCTGAATGCTACAAATCCNAAGCCATGTAGATTCCAACATTTGAATCGATTTAAAATCCCACTCAACGTTTCGTAAATTCCCCCCTTAGTGTCCTCTAACATTAACATCTATACTATTGGGTAGTACATATGTGTACATGATTAGCAATACAACAGTGTTTCCTACACAAAAGACTGGTGATTTATCTAGTAGATTTTGCATAGCATTGTCTCCAGACAAATTCCAGCTACAGTCAGATGGAGTTGATCAGTTGATCCTAAGCTATCTTTGTAGTAGATGACTATTTAACAATTGCTGAACTATATTACTTTATGAGTGTAATGATTTTATTGATACGTTGTAGCAATGGTATAACCATAACTGGTTACATTTACCACATCATAAATGAAACAGTATTGCCATTNACTTGATCCTGTCTGTTATTATGTTTTATTNGTTCTGTTATACAGTAAATGTATTCTTAAAATGATGGAGCTGCTAAGGAGCCAGTAATTAGATAATACAATGCCCTTATCTCTGCTAAGTACATTAAAGTTAGAATTGAGTTATAAAAGAAGTGAATATTACATACAGTCATGATATGCAGTTAACAGTGTTAAAGCTATGTATTATTATTTATCTACTATATCCTTATATAAAACTATTCTTTACTTTATCTCTTTCAGTATTTGTTAATAGCAGTAAAATCCACTTCAAATCCTGTTTATATTGAATGTTCTGTTTTTGTTCTAAATGGAAAACCAGAATTTTCTTCAAGATCTCTTCTTNCAACATAAGAAAATGATGACGGGAGATAAACTAGATGAATACACCGACACTATGGTAAATTGCATTAAAATATATAAAGCATTATCCTTTGTGTATTTTATAATATGACAAACAAGTCATATTTAGAAAAAAAAATNATATTCAACAATGTTATTCAAGTGTGAAAAAAATATTATGTTTAAATCTGTCACGTGCAGAAATAACAGAAAAAAACTTTTTATTGTGTCAGCTGAAGGGCAATGTATGTATNGTAACAGTTTATAACAGAGCTGGATTTGCGTAGTTCTATTTCCTTTACTTAAAATGCTATGACTGGTTTTATCTTTCTATTTTAGATGAAACTCTTTGACAAGAACAAAGATGGCCGATTGGATCTGAATGACCTGGCAAAGTAAATATATGTCAATATGACTACTTACTAGATGTACCATAGAGTAGGTTTGTTCTTTCTGCTCAGATATCTTGCTTTAAATATGACAAGGCTCTTATTAAAATGACCTGTTAGTCTGCATTCCTAGTACTAGAGCTTTATTAATAATAAGTGGGTGAGTAATATCTTTGCCAACAACTGAATGTTTCCTATATGTTGCAGCCTTGCTACTTTATGACCTTTTTGTGCAGATGAGTATTTCTAAGTATTAATATGAAATAGAGCATGTGTTGAGTTAATATATTAAGTTGTCCTTGCTCTAAGTACAGACAGGGCCGCCGTCACGTTCGGCCGGGCCCGGGACTCATAAAGTTCCGGGCAGCCGGGCTCCCCACATAATGCCGGGTCGCCGTGACGTCATGACGTCACGGCGTCACTTCGGAAGCCGCCGGGCCTTTTTAAAGGCACATAGACGCCAAATACGGCGTCTATGTGAATTTATTCCGGCTGCCAGCAGTGGCCGGCGCCCAGTACAGGGCGCCGGGCCATTGCTGGGGGGTGGAGGGACGGCCGGGCCCGGGACAGTAGGACCGGCTGTCCCCCCCTGATGGCGGCCCTGAGTACAGATACCTTATCATAATGTTCTTTGACAAATATACAGTTTATTATGTGAAAGATGTGAATGGAAAAAAATAATTTGTATATCAATGTTATGCAGACTGGTAAAACGTAATTAAGATCAACTTAATTTATTTTTTTAAGGATACTGGCACTTCAAGAAAATTTTCTTCTTCAGTTTAAAATGGATGTAAGTATTATGGAACACATCATAAATAA
Organism: Platyplectrum ornatum; assembly: GCA_016617825.1. Lineage (NCBI taxonomy): Eukaryota > Metazoa > Chordata > Amphibia > Anura > Limnodynastidae > Platyplectrum > Platyplectrum ornatum. Next base: position 53,761 of record JABWIB010001828.1, on the reverse strand, counting down.
AATAAATGAAAATACATTTATTCTTATATGTATTTTCTTCCCTTAAAAGCAAAAAAAAAAAAAAAAAAGGATTTTGCTGGATGACCAGGTTGTATTGACATTGAATTGGTCATGACTTCATGGGAACAATGCAGAGTAATATTTTTTTTTAACTAAAATGATGCATTTCGCAACAAAGCATGCAATCAAACGCATACAATCCAAAAACCGTTCAGCCTACGTAATGTGTACGTACCTGCACCAGAAAAGAATGAGATCTGTAAGATGAGCCATTAGCCTATGCCCTAACTGTAGAATTAAAATTGTGATCTTACAGAAACCATATATGTGTGATCGGCATAAAGTGCATAAGTTCGCAACACAATTTCAAAGCTGATTTTCTCACCTATTACTCTGGATGAGGCCTGTAGTGAGAACATATATACTGATAACAAATAATTGATCAGGGTTGCCAGCTCTCCCAGAATGTCCAGGAGACTCATGAATTTCGTGCATTTCTCCTGGTATCCCAGGACAGACAGAACATCTCCTGGGATTTAAAGTAAATCACTTCCTCCAGCCCCAATTGTTACTATGAATGTCACACCTGCCCATTCATAGCTAATGTATTGTTTCTGTTTAAGGGATTGAGCTTTGTGGGTGATTTGCATAAATCATGCCCTCCATCCCCTCCCCCACACTGCCAACTCTTTGTTTCTCCCTGGAGGAAGAAGCTAAAAGTCGGCAACCCTGTAATTGATAAAGATGCAAGATGAAAACAAGTTTCAAATATATTGCTAGGAGTTGCTAGGAGTTTGGCGACAGTGTATCCTCAGCTGCGCATGGATGTCTTAACTAACATAGGATAGACACACTTCGCTTTTTGTATCCATAGACAATAGCATGCAATGTCTATTGTACTGTAAGTAATCAGTAAATTTAATTTCTGATACTTTATAAGGAATCTATTAAAAAAGAAAAAAAATACATAGGATATAACAGGATATAAGATCAAATATGAACAGGACAAGATTAAATAACTATTTATTGCTACAGTTTCATCCCTACTACTAAATTCCCAGGTTAGTGTATACAGCAGAGTACAAAACATTTGCTGTATTGTTAACTAGTGTTAAATGAACTGGACATTATGCTTACTAAGTAAGACTTCAATCCTTTTACCCACTGATGACTTGCATCAAGTACTCTAATGGAAATACTGTTTGCTAAAGCAAATCAATATGTTATGTGTAATCCATATTTAATGGATAACATATGTGTTTCCCAGAGACAGAAGCTACATAACGGCTACGCTGCCTCAGTTCAGTTTTACAGACAATTTTTTCGCTAAGATAACAAGAAATAACCAGTATTACAGAATGAAAATTATGAAAGAAAGAAGAATACAATATTGATATGCAAAGGAAAAATGAGTCTTGTGTAAATGACTTTATCCTTATTCATTTGAGAATAAGGAAGCACATTAGATTTTATAAAATATATCAGGAAATATATTACAAAGACAAGCCTAGTTTCTAGCTAAGTGTTGGTTTAATTATAAGACTGATGAGAAAAGATTGTTTCCTGTGCAATGCTGCCAGCCGTCTGGGTTATATGGGACTCAAGCATCATTATTTTAACCTCTGTACAAAATGCAAAAAAAAGCTTTGTAAGCCACAGGAGGGAGCATAGCTGCTAAACACACATTAGTTCCAAGTACAGACCTGCAGTCTATCATCACTAGCAACTCTGGATAGGAAGGTTGTGCTTAAAATGTGTACTTTGAAACATCCAACCACATAAGTATAGGCATATGGCTAAGGTGTATCAGCAGACTATACATGTATCAAATTATATATATATATATATATATATATATATATATATAATTAAGATGTTGTTTACTATTTAAGATTAAAAAAGCAATGCTCGCCGTGTGCCAGTATGGTATACTAAACCTTTTTCCCCCACTAAGCTCCATCACTTGTATAAGCCCCACTCACGCTAGACCCCTGGCTACAGTGCAGGGATTAGGCATACTAAATTGCAAACCTGACCCCTTGTACGTTTTTAAAATGCACACAATGAGGTTTCATGAGCTTGAAAAATGTATAGCATAATGGGCTAGAATGTAAATGGATCTGGTACGAGAATAGTGTAGTGCTGATTTAGAAGGAAAATTTCCCCCTTAAATTTACACCAACCCTAAGCTGACGCAAGGGAAGAAGCACAGAGAATGTGCTCAGCTTCATAATCATTTTACATCTACAGTATATCAAGGAGTATCCAGACCTGTCTAATTAGCAAAATAGTTCAAGCATTAGAGGAAATGAAGACATTATGAAGACAGACTATTACATGCAAACCAGATTAGCCATGTTCACAAGAATATGAAGTTACTAATGATGTTTTTATGTCATCTCTGTAATAAAATGACATCTCAAATCTTGTTTTATTAAGTACTTAGCAATAAATCATTTAGTTATGTTTGAAACAATTAAATTTATTTTATACTATACTATGCTTTTTTAAAACACATTATTTAATTCTGATTGGTTTACTATGGGCAACATCCCCACCATTCAATTTCCCTGCAATCACCCTGCTTAGTAAATTTAGGCCCTGTTGTGTGCATGAACTCTTGCCCCACTTCCACATGGGTTTGCAGGTCCACCGAGATGGAGGGGGGAGGTGTTAATCTTTAACTGGGCCTGGGCTGCCAGGTGGCCCATAATTTACCAGTGTGACTGAGTGTAATAGGGAATCTTGAAGTTTTGCATGTAGAGTTTGTATTTAAAATATTGCAGTAGAAATATCATTTTTGGACACATTGACATTAAGTGGATGCAGCATGTTCTGTGATGATATTGCAGCTACTGTATATTTTTATATTACAGTAATAATTCAAGGGTATATATTAAGGTATTCAAGCTGTCATATTTGTATATATGTCAATTATACCAAACATAAACACATCACAAACTTTGCACAATTATATTTACTTATGGAATACAGTTGTGCTTATAAGTTTACATACCCAAGCTTAATTTGTGATTTTCTGGCCATTTGTTAGAGAATATGAATGATAACTTACAAACTTTTCTTTCACTCATGGTAAGTGGTCGGGTGAAGCAATGTATTGTCAAACAACAGTGTTTACACTTTTTAAATCATAATGACAACATAAACTACCCAAATGACCCTGATCAAAAGTTACATACCCCAGTTCTTAATACAGTGTATTGCCCACTTCAATGACGGCTTGTAATCTTTTGTGGTAGTTGTGGATGAGGCTCTTCATTTTCTCAGATGGTAAAGCTGCCCATTCTTCTTGGCAAAAAGCCTCCAGTTCCTGTAAATTTTTTGGCTGTCTTGCATGAGCTGCATGTTTGAGATCTCCCCAGANTGGCTCAATGGTATTGAGGTCAGGAGACTGAGATGGCCACTCCTGAACCTTCACTTTATTCTGCTGTAGCCAATGACAGGTCGACTTGGCCTTGTGTTGTCATGTTGGAACATCCAAGTATGTCCCATGCACAGCTTCCAGGCTGATGAGTGCATATTATCCTCCAGTATTTTCTGATAACATGCTGCATTCATCTTTCCATCAATTTTGACCAAGTTTCCAGTGCCTTTGTAGCTCACACATCCCCAAAACATCAGTGATCCACCTCAGTGTTTCACAGTAGGAATGGTGGACCTTTCATCATAGGCCTTGTCGACTCCTCTCCAAATGTAAAGCTTGCCATACACTATAAGATAAATCTACTTTTTTTAAGGAATTGTATACCACCATACACTGTACAATAATTGTATGGTAAAAAAAATAAAATATGCAAATTAGTACTTTCAAACGTTATAAAAAAATCTTTGGTTTATGCTTCTAAAGTGGCAGGATTATTAAGTGCCCATACACAGTATGATTTTTGGCCGATAGTTGGAGAAAAATCATTCCCAAACACTGAACGATTTTTTCAAAAGTTGATGATGATTTTTGAGGCGTTTCTGTGGTGTTTGGAATATTGTAAGCGGGAGGCTTTGTGGCATTTGTGTAGTAATGGCTTCTTCTGGCGACTCCATCATGCAGCCTGTTTTTCTTCATATGCCTCCTTATTGTGCATCTTGAAACAACCACACCACTGTATTTCATGTGAAGTTATTTGTGGATTTTTTTTTTGCATCCCAAACAATTTTCCTGGCAGTTGTGGTTGAAATATTTGTTGGTCTACCTGACCATGATTTGGTTTCCACAGAATCCCTCATTTTCCACTTCTTAATTAGAGTTTGGACACTGCTGATTGCCATCCTGAATTGCTTGGATATCTTTTTTATATCCATTTCCTGTTTTATACAGATCAATTACCTTTTCCTGCAGACCCTTTAACAATTCTTTTGCTTTCTCCATGACTCAGAATCCAGACAAGTGAGTGCAGCACTGGATGAATGATGCAGAAACTCCCTTTATACACACACACTGATTACAAGCAAAGACATCACACGTGAGGATGGTTACATTTAGTAGCCATTACAACCTGTTTGTGTCAACTTGTGTGCATGTTATCAGGCCAAAATAGCCAGGGTATGTAAACCAGTTATCATTCATATTCTCTGACAAATGGCCAGAAAATCACAAATTCTGCTAGGGTTTGTAAACTTATGAGCACAACTGTATATTCAACTTCCCAGCTTTATAAAACCTAAACAAACTATAGCAAAATGGAGGTGTTCGCAGCATTTTATATCTCCCTCTATTTCTGCAGGCAAGCAGTCAAGATGAAAGGAAAAGAGACTTTGAAACTATTTTTGCACACTATGATGTTGTAAGTATGATTTACATTTTGGCATTTTCTAATAATTGGGATTCAGAGTTGTTTTCTGTAATCTGCAGTAAAAGTTAAATTAAGTCATCCTCATTGGTAAATGCAGGGTTGCCAACCTTTAAAAATGTATATCAGGGAGATTGCGGTAGCAAGTCTCTGGACAAAAGGGGTGTGCCCTATGCAAACAAAGGGGTGTGTCCTGTAAATAGCTCAACCCATGAGCATGTTTAGCGCTGCCAGGTAAACAAAAATGGCTGTATCAGTATTTATTGATCGTCATATTATCAGTAAATTAACACTTTCAATATTTATTGTGAAGACATTTATTGTAAATACAAGAAGCAATTACCTCTTTATACAAATAAAGCACAATTTCTGAATTCTGTCATCATATTTCAAATACTTTTGAAGTGACTTTGAGCATCAGGGAGATTTGAAAACACTTCAGGGAGTCAGGGATTCTCCCTGATATTCAGGGAGAGTTGGCAACCATGGGTAAATGGCAAACCATCACAACAACGAGAATGTATTATTATTATTCCAGTTATATGTAATAAAACATACATCTATATTTAAGGGACCACCAACTCATCAAAATGCAACTGTAACCTGTCACCATTCAACCAAATTATCACTCCATGAATACAGAAAGATTGTACTCATCTGAATGTTAATTAGGTCAATAGACATTATTATTATTAATGTTGTTGTTATTATTATTATTATTATGCACTTACAATCTTCTTTATACATCTCATATTTGCCTCAGCGGGTGCACCTCATTACAGAATCATTTTCACACTGTGTGAAGAAACTACACGCTGTTATTACCTACCTGATTAAATAATTGTACGTATAGATGTATTAGTATGCTAGACATTTATAATTTTTACATGTTTTAGAGCAAAACTGGAGCACTGGAAGGACCTGAAGTAGATGGATTTGTTAAAGACATGATGGAGTTAGTAAAGGTGAGTTGGTTATATATGAATGAATATAAAAAAACACATCTATATTGGATTGCTAGATCAGTACTCAGAGAGAAAGGACAAACACTAATCTGTTAATTGACTAATAGGAAACTACCACACTCCTGTTACATCCATTCAAGGTTGGATCTAGACTGTAGAAAACATGCAGTTTCCCACAGTCTGAATTCAGAACATGTCACAGAATGGAGTGTGCATGCGCACTCTATTCTGCAAGCACTATGTAAATTGCGTACACTATGGAATTTACATAGTTGTGACAGCGGATATGTGCGTATGCAAGGTATACACAAGGGAGAGAGGGAAATTGGACAGTAAGGGTTGGCTTCAGCCCTTACATACAATCTAGACTGATGCACCACCTCCATATGAGGGGAGTGGTGTCATCATAGGCAGGGGAATCAAATCCAATCTCTTATTTAAGCAGTCTTTGATTCAACAGAGGCGTTCCGAGGCTTTGTGGGCCCCTTGCCAACGGTATTATCCTTCCCCTCCCACTCCAGTCCCCTCCTAATTGGCCACAGCAGTGGGAGATTGTAGTGTGTGGGGGGGGGGGGGGATTACTGGCAATGCAGGGCTGTCAATGCCTCATTGTGCGGGCTCCCCTTGAGTTGCAGGGCCTTAGTATAAATTCTGTCTTTATTGAAAAGCCATTACATGACAGACTCATAACAAGGATACAGGCATGAGAATGCAACAAAGAGCAAGTCAATGGGTAACATAAACAGGTGGTAATACATGAGCCGTATACATAAACAAAGTCACCGTTGCAGGGCCTTAGGCAACCACTATCTGGCCTATGTGTTTCACTAAACTCTAAATTGGCATGAGTCTGGATTAGGCCCACCATCATTATTACTTATATAGTGCCACTAATTCTGCAAAAGGGCTAACTACTTGAGCTTTTGTGCTGTCCTTTTATATTTATAATGTTTCAGAGTAGCATTTTCAGATAATCTATTTATCATGCTGTTTAACTATTTAAATTTATAGTGTATTGTTTTTATTGCTCAAATTAAAATTTTTCATTGACAATATGTTTCTTGACAGCCAAGTATCAGCGGTGTGGACCTTGATAAGTTTCGTAAAATTCTACTGAACCATTGTGATGTCAACAGAGATGGCAAAATCCAGAAGTCTGAACTGGCGTTATGTCTTGGTCTGAAAGTAGCCCCCTGAAGTCATGTAGAATTTGCCTTTGTGTGCCTCTTCTTTTGTCAGAACTTGCTGGTGGAGTGGTAAAAATGTTCTGCTAAGGATCCTTGTTATACTGGTGATTGTGGAACATCAAAGTATCTACAAATAATGCATGGGCATTGCACACACTTTAAGTGCATGACAGGCTTTGATTATAATAAAAAAAAAGATTTTGGGTTATATAGTTTTACCTACAATTATTATAATTGCATAATATATATAATTATGATCCAAACTAAAAAGGGACCATAAACTTTGTAACCTTTGTTTAAAATGTGTTAGTTGTTCTAGCACTGTTNTGGAACAATAGTTGTATGTGGTTTTTCTTTTCCAAAATAAAAACATTTGTTTGGGACCTTTTGCTTTACAGAAAGGCCAGCCAATAAATACAAGCTTTTCAGCAGTTATTGACTGAAGTTTTCTTAAACAGGACTAATTGCTGTCTCCCTGGTGCTGTTTCAGTTCAAAAAGTTTGTATGAAGACAGAATTTGGAAATTATTTCCTATTTTTATAGTGATATAAGTCAGTGGATATGAAATCTTCACAAAAAATCACTGACAATTCACTGGTCACAAACCTTATGATGGTACAGGACACACACTTTTGGTGCCAAGACTTCATCACATCAAAACCTCCCTGATATTCATATGGAAACATTGGCAGCAATGTATTATCTTGAATCTGTTCTGTAAAAGAATGATGAGAGCTAATCCTTACCTGATTGAATCAAATGATTATTTTGCACCTTGATGTATTTAGAGGGAGGCAAATGATTCTATTTTTATCCATTCAGGGAAATATTTTGCACAAAGGGAAATACATATAGCACATACCTTTTTCGTTTCATTTTAGAACCAACCCACAACTCACAGGTAAATTAACATGGTATTGCTCGGGTATGCATCTCCACCTGTTTTACTATAAAATTGACTACACAATATGTGTTTATTTTAAACACATAGTAGCCACACACTGATAACTGTGATCCTTTCACCGCCACTCTGTGCCTATACTAATAGGGAAAGGTTGTAGAGTTAGGCTCATATATAGGGTTGTTCATTGGGGTTGACCCAGATCCAGTGCTATGTGTCTGGGCATCCTAGGTGAGACCTAGCACCAGTGGTGGGATTCAAATAANTTAACAACAGGTTCTATGTGCCACGGCTCCACTTAAGCCCCGTCCCGATTCCACTAAAGTCCCTCACCTTTCCAGCGTCAATCAGGTCAAAATAGAATTGTTTTAGAGAAAACCATAATGCTAACTTCGATTCCCTTCTATTGTACATGGTGTATACCAGTGGTCGAACTGGAAATTTAGAAGTGGGGGTATGGACATTCATAAGTGGCAGTATGGAAACACAGAAAATAATGGAAGTCAATGGAGATTTTAAATATTTCCATTACAACAGTGGGAAAAGTGCCGGTATGTCATACCCCCATATTCCCCCCCACTTCGAGCCCTGGTGTATACCCTATATTGTGCATTGTATATCCCCCTGTATTGGTTTTCATTAAACCAAGTCCATACATCTCTTCCCATTAACAAGCGGTTCTAAGAACTGATACCTATAAAAGTACAGGTTCTGCAGAACCGGTTAGAACTGGCTGAATCCCACCACTGCCTAGCACTACCTCCAGGTCCGGTTCACATAGGAGAGTGAGGTACTGCAGTTCTATAGAGGAGCGTCATTCCAGGATCTCGGCAACTCTTAATCCAGGCAAGCAGTGATGTAGACACAAAGGCCTAAATTTACTAAGCATTGTGATTGAAAGTAGGGAAGTTGCCCAAAACAACCAATCAGATCCGAGCTCACATTTTCCAGTATGTAAAATGAAACTGAAAGCTTCAATCTTGAATCATTGTGATGTGATGTTATCAACTTGTTTTCACAATATGTGCTCCACATCCACGTGTCCCAATATATAGTCTGTTGTTTATTTTTTCTTTGTCATTTTTCTCTTTGCCTACTTACTTACTCTCCTTCAGTTCCCCTTAGCTTGGCTTAGAGCAATAAAAATGATCCACTATATTGTATCTGTTCAATTCCTATTATGCAGTGGTCATGAGCCTGAAGGCCAAGTGAAAATGCTTTTAAGGCCATAAAAATTTATTTCTACATTATTTTATGTCTTCTATTAAATCTCTGATAAAATATTCTTCTCAGATAAAATATAATTTCTTCTGTTTTGGCCTTTAGTCTCTGACTTTTACTAAGCCCAACAAGTGAATTGTGTCATGTGGCACACCACCTAATCTATTCACAATAAATATTTTAAGTATCTTACTATCTCATGTTAATAGTAAGGAAACAACTAGCAAAGGCCACTTGGTTTTACAGTAAAGGATAGTTTTGCTGCAAGTGAGGTTACAGTTGTTGGTCAGAGACCTAGTTGAATATTATTGTTCTATCAGAGGGGGAACTATCAGAAGGGAGGTGTTTATATACTACCTGCCAGAAACCCCGTGAGTGATGATGAACTTTCAGTGAATGACTGGTGATCACAAATTTGCATACAACACGTGTATCACATACAATAGTTGTTGCAAACCACTTTTTAAGTGTTAAAAGTGCATTATCAGATGCAGGATCAATGCAAAAATTGGATGTTTTCCTTGAAATCAGTAAAGGTTTCCTATATATCAGGAAAGGTTTCCTAGATATCAGTAAAGGTTTCCTAG
>JABWIB010001827.1:43168-60852 GCA_016617825.1 Platyplectrum ornatum | reverse complement strand
TATGTTATGCGCTGAAATCGTTCAGTGTATGGCCATAAACGACGGTTGTTTGCATTGCTTTAACGCTCCACGATTACAGCTAACGATCGTTCCGTGACGAAACCTCGATGAGCGGAGTCTTCATTCACTAACATCGCTAANGATTTAAGCATAGTGTATGGCCACATCTTTATTACGATCTCTTGTTGTGCGATCGTTCGCTTCATCGTTCACTTTCGTGATTAATTTCTTTACCAACGATTTATCGTCCAGTGTATGGNNAGCTTTAGTTTGANCCTCAACTAAACGTAACAGATTTAGGTTTACAGAAAAGTTTCTGGTTTATAAAACATTGTGGGAAATAAAATGCATCACAAAATATTAACTGATTCTGTTTTCTGTATGAACCTCTTTGGAAATTAGAAACATAAATACAACATACATGCTACATTGTTTTAGTGCACAAAACGTTTAGCATGACGACAGGAGGTCCAATCATTGCTACAAATATTAGCTTGTTTATTGTGGTGTAAGAGGAATAAACACTACCCTGGACAACCCTGGAGATCCAAGCAAAGAAATTAATGAAACTCTCGTGTCTCTAGAGAGATATAATGTTCTCTCAGGGGCACTATGGAACATAAATATTTTGAATGATTACTGATGAAAGCTTGCATTTCTTTAACACTTTCAGACTATATTTCTTAAAGAAAAATATATTTCCAACCACAAATCATATTATAGAAGACTTTGCTTCACAGTAAATTAACATGTAAGTATATTCATTAACAGTAAGTATATTAATATGTAAAGGGCGGTCACTAGCCCTCACATATGTCTGAGACCCACCACCTCCGTGTGACATACAGCAATAATACCAGAGGTATAGGAAGTAAATAGCAGCTTCATGGACAAGCACTTTGCTGGAAATCGCACACTATAAAAGTAGCAATGTGGTAGTTTCTATCTCTATCTTACACAGAAATAAATGAACTCCATTTCATTGATGCAATATATTTTACTCTGCACACAGAAGAATAAATACAGTAAACTCCTTGACACCACTCTCTTTGCAAGACACTTATGACACTACCTTAATATTTCTACCTTATCTGTATAAAATGGAAAAGAAACATAAATTTGGATTATACGGGTTTACCCAGTCCATACTGTACAATTTAAATTCCTTACTCCTTGCAGAATGAAACCCACCGCCCACTATGGAAGTCTAAACCCTAAGCATCTATATGTCAGCTGGAAGTCTTACAGGCGCACGTGAGGGCCATATTTCAGCTCCCACATTTATTAAGTGTGGATCGGTATTTAATCACTAGCAATAGCCCACCGCTTGCTAATGGAGATGTTCCCAAACACTGCAACATGTTTTCCTGAGATGGTCTGGCTCCCAGAGTGGTAGTATTCTTCTAGCTCAGGGGAAACTGCATCTGTACAGGGAGACTGAAAAGTCAGGGTGTTGCCATAGTAACCAATTATGATCAAGCTCAAGTTTCATTTTACATACTGGAGAAGGTGAGCCTGAATTTGACTGGTTGCTATGAGCAACATCCCCACTCTTCAATCTCCCTGTTATCAAATTATCTTTAACCGCATAGACATAGTTGCACCTGACAAAGCATGCTGGGACTCGTTTGACAACACAGTTTACCTACCCCTGCTCTAGCTCATTTACAATTACAGAGTGTGTCACCTAGGCCAGAGAAAACAAATGAGAAAAAAGGAGACAGGAGACACTAACCTGCCTGGGTCATGCTTGAAAGATCAGAAACATGAAGGGAATTGTGTGAGCTGAAAGCATGTACTGCGACCATGTCCTGTTTATTTATACAATAATAAATCTCCACCCACCATAAACCGTCTCTATTCTCAGCCATTTCACACTAAACCAGTCNTAAAAGTGTTCCTCCAGGGACCAGCTATAAACACAACAATGTCATTTCACTTTCCAGGTGAATACATGTCACTGCATTAGTAGCCAATCCCAATACTTGTGTGCCTCCATTCTTCCCAGCGCACGGTTATCAGTGACACTGCATAGTGACCACATCTACTAGGATGAGCCAGGCAGTATTATCAGCCAAAGGCATTTCATAGGAAACACTCAACAGAATTATGTACTATATAACATACGAGCATAAAGTTATGGGTGGGCAAAACTATGTTGAATTACAGGGGAGGTAAAATGAATGTTATTGTTTGTGTGTAAAACGCAAAAATAAAATATTCTCCCTGCATGCCGATACTGAATTGTGTTATGGGTACACTGTTATTAGACTTTGGCCAGCAAACATCATATCTGAATCTGTCTAATACTATCTGCAACTAATGAAATTTACCTCCCCTGCAATTCACAATGGATTTGTCCACTTCTAACTTTACACTNGTAAGTTAATAGTACGCAAGTCTACATCCAGTCCAATGGCTGAAAATCATGGCTCTATCAGCAAAGAACACAATTTTATAGGTTTTCCATCAACTTGGTCATGTCACACACACTACAATTAACATCCAAAAGGCCTGACTATCGTAAATTGTGTGGTTAGCTTAAGTACTTTTAAAACGTCTCTGTTCTCCCCGTTGGGACCTCCCCTCCCTTCATAGGGGCTCCCGTCTGCCGGGCCCTAGTAATATCAGTAGTTAGGTGAAGCCTGGGTTGCCATCTGTATAAAGTCATATCGTGATGCTTTAGCTGTAATATTACAGNTTTGAATGTAGTGTTTGAGTGTCTATTGACCCCCTTTTGCCGTTGTTGCTGCTATACAGGTTGTTTACTGTGATTTTGATTAAATAAAATTGCTCTATAAGAGTAAGGAAATAGTATCTTGCTCAAATACAATACATGTATATAGTGAGTAAATTGTGGCTGAATATCTCTTAAATGTTTGCAGTTTAGTGCCACCATATGAAACTACATACACAAAAGTTTTGGGAGAAAATAAATGTAATACACAACAACAACAAAANACAAATAAACCACAATGAAAGGAGCCCGAGTAATCCCGTAGAATGGAACGCAACATGTTCTATTTTAGGTGCTCAACGTTTATGTGTGTACAGAGGAAATATTTACATAGAGATCAATAATGTTTAAGATAAGAGACTATCAAAACAGCTAAACCTTTATATTTCTTCCCAAGCCTCAGTGACATAAGAACAGCTGCAGGTACAAAACAATAAGCTTCCCACAGTAACTTACAGAGCATGCCAATAAGTACCACTGTTACAGGTCCACAACAAGTATATTGTTTTAACCTGAATGTCGTTCAGTCATATTAAGTCTGTATAAATAGCAAATCTGTCAGGGACACAAGGCTAAATTCCAAATGATCTGGAAGATCTTTATGTTCTGGGACTAATTTACCTGAAATTGTAAAAATGTACGAGCATAGATTATCACCATCTAATAGGTTTAGTTTGTGCTAAATATCTTGTTTATTTTTCATACATTAAATGATCTGATCAGAAAATGACTTAATACACCAAAGACTATTAATGAGATCCCTAGACAATGCATTTCCACAAGGGAAGCCCTCCTTATCCATAATATAGAAGTATGTCATCATCTCTGCACATACAACATTCATGTTAAGTGTATATGGTAGGTTGCGTTTTGCCAATTCCCTGGCACAACTAAAACAGGCTTAACTAGCCTGGCCATTAACATGTTTGTCAAAGGGAACACACATACGGGTTGCATTGGAAATGTTTTATTCAGTGCTATGGCTAGCTGCACAGAAAACCTCAAACCTTGCTTATGTGTAANAAAAAGAAACACACAGCTTCAAAATGATGAGGCCTTTTAACCAAATAGTTACATAATTCTTAGAGGATTCANCAGTATGCAAACACCAGTGTATATATCCATGCTTTTAGAAGTTCAGCAGCTTAACCAGGTGATTACGTGGTACAGGACCTACAGTACTTTTCTGTACTACAGTGGGGAATAAAAAGGGCCCAAACAGGGGACACGACTATGAGCTGTATTAAAAACTATTGCTCTACAGTTGGGCCAATGCAGCAGTTTGTGAGCATGTGATCAATCTTGCTATGCAGCGGTCTCATTAGATCATTTGGTTTTATCGATGTCCTAAATATCATGATTACTCGGAACCAGTTGCGTGCAAAAAACAAACAACAACCCCCACTCCATCACTGATGGAGTGATGCGAAACGGAATTACAGTCGTCTGTCCAATCTGGTCTTGTGTGGGTTTTTTTGGCCTACTCTGTGATAGGTAATATACATTCTAGATAGGCTTACATTTTGTTGCTACCCCTTCTGATAAACCTTTTTAATCCCCGAATTGCAAATATTATTAAAGCCAGAAAGTCAATGTCAATTTATGCTTTTACACGTCACTTTTTAAAAAGACTGCATTCAACAATCAAGCATTGGTATATGTGCAGAGGAATACTTACACAGATCTCCTAAGTTATTTTTTAATGTGAGTATATGCAGCCGTTGGTTTGATCAGAAGCCCTTTCTATCCAATAGTGTTTTAAAAGAACAATGATCCAGGAAATCAATTGCTATTGTGTAATGCCACTCTTACTACACCGAAGCAGTAAAACAAACAAGTGAAATGATCTAGAAAAAAAAAAAAAAAAAAAAAAAGCTTGTAACAAAATAAATACGAAACTGCCAATTCCTTACAACGTCTTTAGCAAGCCTTATGTGACTCCCTCCCTCCCAGGATTCTATACTATAGTTTGTTCTTTTGAAAAAAAAATAAATAAATAAATAAAAACCCCAAAATAAAACATCCCAAAGACAACAAAAAAAAAAACCCAAAAACTTAAGTGTAACTTATAAGATCAGTTGAGCTCTGTTGAACAGTGTTACTGCATACTATAGTCAGACTGTCCATGCTGCATTGGTAAACACTAGCTACATAAAGCATATGTTTACGTTACATAGTATTGCAGCCTTTAACAATGAAGAAGCAATGTTTACTTACAAAGCAGAGGACTTCTTCCCATACAAATTCTTGCCGAACCAACCACATATCCTGATCTCTTTTATACAGACTGAAAAGGAAATCCATTGGAAGAATGATTCCCATAAGTGGACTACTATGACAGGCCACTACTAGAAATTTTTTTAACCCATTGTTGTCCCAAATACAATGCTTTCCTAGTTCCCTGGTTTTTTTTTTATGTTCAGCTGAGCCTCTGAAGACTGAGACTGCCCTGGGACCAGCAACGTTATAATGTGACAAGGGCAATTCAGTGTGCATACTTGATGCTAATCTAGGGGTTAACAAACATGAAAGGATTCTGCAGTATGTTCANGTGTATTACTTCTTTGTACACTTCTACATTTAAGCATTTTCCAGCACTGAGTTGTAGATTCGCTGACCAGCCCTGCAGTAAGAGATATACATAAGGAAGCGGAAGCTGTGCAGGAAAAAGGGGGGGAAGGGCAAACAGAGACAGAGAAAAAACATTCTTGGTCAAGTATAACTGTAAGAATACAATGAGCACAAGCTGACAAGTCAAGTTAAATACCATGAATGACTTAGACTTATTAAGCAAGAAAACGAATAACACACACTCATTGTTTGCAAGGTGATCTTTTGCATTCAATGTCACAGTGGTGGGGCTTGCAACCTTTAATGAGGCTGGCACATTGCAGCACAGGTAGCTGCCTCTGGAGATCATACAAATAATCGAACAGCTTGCTTCCTTTACAAAACACCTCTTACCAAATAGGTGCCATTTGATCTTCCCTATTTATGTTGCTGTTGTTTTTCAAGCAGGTGTACCTGAAATTTTCGTGGAATTTGAGGAGGGTGATGGAAAATAAAAAAGGAAAGTCTGTAGTAAACAAATGGATATTTTAACCCCTGTGCTCCCTCTATGCACAGAACAGACTTTCATTAATACCAGAGCATAGAACACTAGCAGGAAANGTTGTTATTAAATCTGTAGGAAAGGGATAAGTGGGTGCAATACAGCTTCCCTGCAGGGTTCACATTACAATTCCCATCATTCACTGCCCATTGCCACATGGAAAAAATGAGCTGGGAGTGTTCAGAGTATTTAAACAATGCAAACCACAAGGTGCCTTTTGTGGCACAGAAGTACAAACGTGTGGTATTGTAATAGTATAAAGAAAGTTTATACAAACCAGTTACTCTAAATGGCCCTAAACCTACAATGATATGGANAATGTAGATTATGGACCTGATTTAGCCATGCTAACTGCATTGAATGTCATTTGTGCACACTAGTTCAGAAGGAGTCCATTAGGATTTGCACAAACCATAAAATATGTTGCCTTTTACAATGCATGGCCAAACAAGAGAGGTAGATCAGAAGAGGTGGAACCTATAGCACACTAGGACTTAACCATTGAGCTGTCAAACGACAGGAAAAAGTAACTGGCAAAGTCCTTTCCAGTGATAAAGCCATTATACAACAAATTTCACTTTCAGTTTTTTTTTCAGTAGAAAAATGCAAAGCAGTGTGTTATATATCTATGCCAAACAATACAATTTTCNGATACTTACAATGCAGAACTTTGAATATCCATAAAGATTGACAGAAGGGACAATGTATATGATATTTGGACTTCCCTTGAGTGTAGAACTATAATGCACTATAGTGTTCCCCCTGCCCTGAAAGAGCAGTCATAACTGAATGCTAGAGAGCTTCTGCGCCAGTGTGTTTTCTAGGCTTCGCTTGAGAATGTAGTAGAAAGTATTTTTAGCACACGGGTTTAAATACCAGTGTCATAGCGCTACTGTCCCCTAATTTAGGCAACAGCACTAGAAAGGGTGAGATAGAACGTACTCCGCAATGTGGTCAAAAGAGAAAATGTTGAACTGATTTGAAGATTTCGCTTTGAGTGAAACGAATGTAAAAATGTGGCTATCTACAGCTCATACTTCCCCTTTCTACAAGAAAAAGGGAGCTGAAGATTTACCATTTCATTCTGCAGCATTTCTGAGGTGGTTTTTAAATCTAGATACAGTATTGTAATGCTGTAAATCAGTAAATATCTTAACATTGATGAATCTATTCAGTGGTAAGTCATAAAAAGGTAAAAGGTACTTGAATTATTAATAAAGAAATAGCACACCTCCATAATCATGGCAGTAAATAAGATCACAGATGAGGCTCTATGTCCTGGGTGATAGAGAGAACTCTAATGCTTAACAAATAGAGTCCATACATTCTGATCTCAGATCTATTACATCATATAAGCTCATATCTGGGGTGAGAAATAGTGAGAAATTTTTATTTTTATTTTAAACAGTCCATAGTAAAGGAATTGCCTAAATTATGTTTTGAATGATAACGTAACCCAGGATTACAGCCCATAAAGATGGAGCTAGGGCTAGCACTCATTAAATAGAAGAAACGTTACATAGACAGGGAATTATTTTCATGAATGAATCATGAAGGAAANGAGTTATAAAGGTTCTGGTTCTCTTCTTCCAGTGACAAGTCTTTTCTATTCCCACACTGGACATTGAAAATGAAATAAGAGATGGAGTGATTAAATGCATTGGAGTCTTCTGCAGGCTGCATTCATAAAGTTGACATACAGGGCTTGCCAGGCGCCAGAAATTGGGATCTGACCACAGAGGTAGGTGATCTGTCTGACAGGCACATTTTAGAAGTAGTCGGATGCGTTGTATGTACATATGGGGCCAGAGAGTGACAATGTGCCATTTCTAAAAAATTCTATATTTTATATAATGCTATCTAGATATCCGCACCATATACATTTAATGTGTAGAAGGCNCAGAACTTGAAGTGTGATTTGCCATTGCAACCAGCCCTATTTCCAAGTATAAGACAAGGGAGCTGCACCAACAGAAGAGGAGCAGACAGAGAGGACTCAGACAAGAGGATTAGAAGTTCCATCGCCGTCAGGTAAGATTTTTTCCCCCCAAACCTGCATGTCTAACACTAACACTTCCCCTAATCTAACCCTAACAATCTCCTTATATGAACTGTTCCTTCCCTGCAGCCTAACCCAACCCTCCCCTTATATCGGCCCTTTCCCACAGCCTAAGTCTTCCCCTCTGGATCCAGCCCTTAGACACCCACACTCTTCCCATAATGCTTTGCTATCCCTTGATATTCTGTGACCCTTTAGCACATAGTGACAATGCCACTTGCAGCCATGCTAGTTTGCCATTCAGAGAGATTTTGAAAAGGGTATACATATATCATATAGCAAAATAAAATATAATGAGGAGGAATTTAAATTCCTATTAATAGACAAAAACAACTAATTTTAGTCAGTGTTGCTGCTTTAACTATGTCCAACATCTGCAATCATTCTGTTATAGCAACTGATAAAAACTGGATATTCTAAAAATGCAAAATGTACTTAAAATGCCTGTTAAACAGATATTTACAATAAGAAAAATAAAAAGTCAAACAATATGAAAAAAAAAAAAAAAAGCATACAGATCACTCAAACATATTAGCGGGACACCTACAAATGGACGGTTCAGGGTCTCTTTATAAACATGTTGCTTTTAAATATGCAGCAGATCACCAGGATGGGAAGACCCGTTTTATACTCCACATTTCNATTTTCATGTCTGGCTGTCCTTTAAGTGCCCTTCGGCACAATCATTGCTGTGTGAATGAATAGAGCAGCCCTCTATCCCTGTACTGAGCCTCTCCTCTCCCATGCTCTGAGCTACAGATTACGAGAGTAAAAGCGTGTCTATGCCTAAACAGAAACCAGATAACAACCTATGGCATCAGGCTCTATAACGGGTGCTGGGTATACACAAAATTATATAATTCCAACTAATTAATAGTGTGTAGCAGAATTAAAAGTTAGAATGCAATATTTACATGTATGTTAAATGTCCTCAGAAGTTTAGGAGTGGTGATGACCAGTTTATATACATGTATTAACTTTATTTTTTTTAATTAGTATTATCTTAAAGGAAATAAAATTAGCAGCACATATATNAGCTAGAAATCAGATGTTCTTCTTATTAATTTAATATAGATTTTTGTAAAATCTTAAAGAATAGGAACAACATATTTCATTAAAAGGGTATTTAAAACATTTTAATCCCTAAAAAATCATTATACATATACAAGAGTATAGAAAGGAACCTTCCNAAAAACTATAGGTTAAAATGTCACATATAGCAATCGTATAATTATCTAACATTTAATTACTTAAAAAACATCATACATAAACGCCTCCCAACCAATATAATTACTTAACATTGACCCTCCATCCCAACAATTAGAAGCAAAACNTAATAAAAAATGTAAANTAAAAAAATTATAATAAATAATAATTATCATTAGAAAGGTGAAAACGTGGTTCCAAATATTTNTTTCAAAATGTAAACAAAAAACCTCAAACCTTGTAGATTCAGTGTGTTCATAAATCCCCTTGAGATCTGGCTTACATGTACAATATTCACAGAACACTCACATTATTACTAAAAATGAAAGCTGAGCTTCCATATCTTCAGCTTGTGCAGCATTGTTTTGTGAACAAGTGTAAGCATGCACGTTTCCGTTTGTCATTTATGTGTTACTTTTTGCCTGGTGCACACACAATAAACCTCGGGTCATGGCAGCGTAATTATTTCTGGATCAGAATAATATGAAATTATTATTAGTCAAGCTATGGACCAAAAACATATTTGTTCACATTTACTTGTGTACTTTCAAGGAAACCGAGCCAAGAGAAATTCCAGCGGTTTAAAAATTTAGATAAAATATTACAAACTGAAAATGATTCAATTCCAAAAGTTTTATCCTACTGCCTTATGAGAGCATGAAGCAGCGGAGCTTGTGACTAGATGGTAAAGGAATTTGCAAAGAGAAGCATGGATGCTTGTTTAGATTTCAGAGCAGCCACTAAACATAGACATTAGTTAAATACGGTGTGACAAAAAGGCAGACTTTAAATGTGTACTCATACTAGATGCATACTGAATAAAAGTAATAATATATGTCACAAAAACAATTCTGCTTAAATACCAATTTAATTGGATACATTTAGATACAAATATAATTTCTGTTTGAAGACAATGCTGCTCAATGTGCAACAGTAAACTTTTTATTAGACTTTTTTTTGCTGGGTATTTACTGGGTTCAACCTGCATACATTATAAAGGGGATAAAATCTTATTACTTAACAAAAAAAATACAAAAATATTATAATTTATATATAAATATATAAATTATATAGTAAATATAAAATCGATTTACAAAAGAATAATTATAAATAAATGTCACTGAAATGTTATCCAAAAACGTTATATTGTGTCTTTAAGCCAGAAAGTCAGATGCAGATATACACCACATACCATTAATGGAAGAGAAACACTGATTTAGACATGACCGGTGATGTTTCCTAGCTCAACTTTTCTATTTAAAGTTAAAATGGTTTGATAATTGTGTGTGAAAAGTAAAAGCAAGAATTATCCAAACTTTAAACAACAAAACGAAAAACCATTTGCACTGCTCACGTTGCACCTATACGGATGTCTCATGTGGGCATCATGTACATATCCACATATACAACCAGTAATACACAATGTATACTGTATAAACATGAACTCTTACAAAGAATAATATGCCCTTAGTTACACCACCAATACAGACAATATTGTAATGCAAGACCTTCCATTTCACTCGAATTGACTACATTCTCATGTGCCAGTTAACATACACATTGCATAGCAAAGAAATTTAGTAGATAAGAAAGTGAAAAAGTAGTTAAAACAATGTATTTTATGCAATATTATGTGGCAAGACTGTTGATAAAGGTCCTTGGACTTTCAATGAGAACTGAGAAAACCTGACACAGATAAAAAGTATGTTTTCAGTCATTTTGTTTGACATATACTGAGATTTACTACTATCTAATATTTACAAATAAACATAAGCTGATTGTTTGAAACAGCATGTCCTATGCACTGAATAAGATTACTTACAAAAAACAACCACAGCTCATAACTAGCCTTTTACAAAGGTCTATGAAATGTGCATGTCTTGTATTCATTACAATATGTTATGTAAAGCATTATGTAATGTAAAGTGGTATTTTATAGCTGCTATACACATGGAATCCNGCAAGTTAAACTCTGTTCTAAAAATACTAAAATGCTTGTAACCACAAAGGGAATATCAGATACAGATGCCCTAATCATCTTAGATTACAGGTTATTATCGAATACATTACAAAACAAGGGACTGAATGAGACACACCAAACATAGAACCATTATCAAAATTATTCCTAGTGGTATTCAATTGCCCTAAATATACATGACTTTTGAATGTGAGTGGCTACATCCCATATATAACTGCTCACACTGATTCTTTCTTTTTAAACATTAATTTGGCAGAAAAAGTTCTTGTTAAAGACCAATAAATAAATTACTATATAAAACAACTAGTTGCTGAAATATTTACAGAGGCAAAAATAAAAACAAAACAAAAACACACGCGACCACAAGTCCCATTTTGCTTAATAATTATCATTGTGGAATAACCTATATTTANAAACTAACAAAACATTAAGAATAGTGTTTTTTTCTTTATAAAGCCGATTGTGTTTTTAAAGTATTCAATTTGCAAACATTTCCAAATAATGATGAAATACTGCAAGAAAATACCTGCTATTTTAAGACAAAAACACATGGGGGACACATATTACCTCATAACTGCCAATTAAAATGCAATGTTTCTCTCTATTTCCCCCCTCTAACTGCTAATTAAAGCACAAGGGACATATTGGTTACGTGTAACCATCAAAACAATATACAATCCTTTCTGCACATTATTATTTGTGGAAGCTGCCATCCTTTAAAATATTTAGTAATAGGTATATGAAGCTGTCACCACATCTACTTTTGGTATTAGGACACAGGGATACTCTATTCAGTAGGATACTGTTACTAATCTAAAAGTATAGAAACAGAGCAGAGTATAGAATGGTAAAAAGCAGTATAAAAAGAGAAGGCCAATCTGCATTACATAGGTCTTAGTTTTGTTATGCATATTATAGATTTACTAAAAACAAAAATTAACTATTGTCATTTTTGTAAAATTTTATGAAAAACATTGCCCTNTATTCCATTTTCCCCATTAAATTCTTCTGCCTCTAGTATGTTGTCTCTTTCACTACAATGGTTATTAACAAATTATATGAAATATAAAAAAAATGCCACCAATAAAATGAAAAAGGAATATGAAAGAATATGGTTAAACTAATAACTAACATATCTGCTTTAAATAAATAAATAAATAATAATAGAAATGAAACATACTAAATGACAATGTATTTAATGTAGTGAATGATGAAGTACTTTTAAGCTCATTTTAAGCACATTCAAAACTAGTAACAAAAAGAACGTATAGATCAGGTACAGAAGACTCAGGTGAAGATGTTTTCATTTATGTGTTTTGGGTGGTGGCGTGAAAGTAAAATGCTTAGGTTTTTGCTTACAGCAGAGACATATTGGACAATTTAAATGTAACTATTTAATTTAGAATTGAGCCAGGAGCCATCACCTCTAAATTGTGTTTGCAAAACTGCAGCAACAGTTTGCTTATGTGCAAATCACTACTAACTCAGCGCCTTGGTCTATAAATACTGAACAACTGCTTACATATTATAATATGTCAGTAACTAATGTACTAGTGATTTTACTAATCATTGTATCAAATGACCAAAATAATTGAAGAAAACAACCTCACAAACTGGCAAATATTTATTCATCCAGATTTCAGGAAATTCAGCACTAGTCTGACGTGATGTAGACAGACCTTGGTTATAGTAATCATTGGCAGTAATTCAGTGCCCTGCTCTCCTACATGTCATATTACAGTTTCTGGTAAGACAGACACACAGGACAGGTGAACCACTAACTAAAGTACAGGTGATATAATAAAAAAAAAAATAGAAATGAATACATTTTACACAACTTGTATGATCATGTTTTAATGACCTGATGTTTAATTGTAACNTGTAAATGAAAGGCAAAGCATTTGAAGATATGTTACATATATCTGTGTCTAACAGGAAAAATATAGGAACCTTAAAAGAAAAATATGTTTGTGCTTCACAGAACCGTAGTTCACTTTCTACTACCAAACATCTTTAGTCTCCTGTCCTATACACTGCACACAGAAAACACTAAATCAGGAATCTAGAAGGTAAAGACCAACATATTATATACACGATAAACCATTTTCCTTCAATTATACAGGAAAAACACAAAACATAGGTGATTATGTAACATATCATGACCACTTTCCACAGTTACTAGTGCAATGTGTCCTTAATCTATTAATGCTACAGCACAAAGGGCATAAAATAGATCAATAAATCAGGATTAAAAATGAAACCAGTCAATTCCTGTTAACTTGAACAAATGTCAGTCAGCACTTGATCAAAATAAGATTGCAAAATGGGTGCACCATAGTTACTCTGAAGCACACACAAAATCATATTTATTATAGGCAATAATCCAGAAATAAAGCAGAGATGAAGAAGCATTTAAAGCATCAAAAGTGGATGGAAAAATGCACATATTATTTAATTAGACAAATGTAGGTTTACGTTAAGCATTAGCATTCATATACTTATTTTAAGAGATACAAAATACTTTGAAACAGAGATTGCCTTAATANATTATATTGTTACATATTTAATAGATATTGTTGCTCATGTTTAGTTAGTGTATGTAAAGCCCATACACAGTACACCAATCTTACGTGACATTTATTAAACAGACGTTTGCTTATCAACTACGCGTTTAAACAGTCAAATACCAGTTTTCTTGTGAAATCAATATTCAGCATCTGAATTTTAAGACGTACATAACAGTTGCATTGGACACAAAAAGAATCCTAAAACAAGTATTGTAAGATTCCCGATGACTTTCCTATATTATTGTATGTCTCACTTTATATTCTCTGGTAAACAAATACTTAGGATTACGGTACTTTTCATGCACCCTAAATAGTTGACGGCACATTGCTTTTAAAGAATCAGATCAGTAAACAATAAACACGTTTTAAGTTTCCCCACCATATATTATGTGTCANACTCCCCTATACTGTACATACACCACAAACATTCAGAAACATGAAATAATAATAAAATGTAATCCAGTGCCTCAATCTTGATAATGGGGGAACTAGAACAATTAGGCAAATTGCGAAGAAACTTTCATAACTACATGAAAATCTAATGAAGTCTATTACAGATTATAAAAAAAAACTAATAACACAAAGTTGTTCCATAATAAACAAAATAAATCTAAATTNAAAACAGTGAAACAAATCAAGCAAAGCAAATGTTGTCAAAACCATAATAAAAACAATACATAATTACATACCAGCCAACTGCTTAATAAAACGTATCAGAAGGTAACAGTGGCCATCACATTTCAACGTAATAAAACCCAGGAAGACGCTGCAATATATTCNGTAACATTACTCACATTGGAGAACGCGCACAATAGTAATCTTTAATAGGATTTCATTATTTCTTTGAATATCAAAGAGTTTTCACCTGTGATCTGCGACAAACCAGTTCACAGGATTATAAAATGACTTTTTAGCACAAGACGAAGCTTCTAGCCCAGGATAAATGCACTGAAGACTCTCAAACTGATGTTTAGAACTAGTCAACACGCAGGATTTAATCTGCTTATAAGTCTCTTAAACATTATGTTATTATTTATGACTTCTGAAGCAAAAAGCATAACCGTTAGAAATGTAACGAAACGCTTCATAGTCATTCATGTTTGCACACTCAAATGCTGCCGTTGCTGTANCATAACTAATAACAGAAGTCCATATAACTTGTGTATAATGTTTCGAACCACACCACATGGCTGCACATACAGCATTACTGGGAAAGCTATAGGTCTGTAACTTGTGTTTTGTGTTGAGCGAGAAGCATCAGCGTGGCTAAAAACCATAGAAAATGGTGCATATCAGCAAGTATAACACAACAAAGTATTGTTTACTCATTCCATATTTCATTAGCTATACTTCAATAACAGTTACCAAATTCATGAGATAAATACACAGCACATGTAGCAACAATGAAGACAACTGGCAGCCAAGGCTTAATAATAGACGTTTTAATACAATGCGCATTAAAAAGAAAGTGTCATATCCAGAGCATAACACACAACGCGTCATCTACAGAGTGCAGACTGAGCAAGGGATCTTCACAAATATACAGTAGATGGGAACCACAAAACTGTTTAATGTCCCATCTGTAGGCCCAACAAAGTCACCAGCACCAGGCCTAGACTGTAAGCATCCTCTCTAGAGGTGTGTATGCTCAATGCCAAGGCTGCAAAGTAAGTACTCACTGACTCCTCTACCTCGAACACACAAAGTGTATTTCATTAGGCACTAACACTTTCTGTGATGCAAGATATTAATTATATACACAAGGGTTCCTGGCATTGGCAAATGTATAATTATAACTGATAACATTGGCATGTCCATTACGTCTGCCATTAGTTATCACTTATTCTCACACCAAATANTGAATCAAACACTTTTTATAAAGCAAATCATCTAAACAAGAGAAGAATGAACCAGTGCTCTTACCTGTGTGTAATCAAAGTCTGATAGTGGAGCTATACTTTTAATGTAGTCAATTCGGAACTGGTTTTCAGGATTGGCCAGTGGAACAGGGGGTATTAACGTGCCCATCGCAGATACTATTGTCTGTGGAATAATAAAATAAATAAGATCAAGACCAATTTAAAAGGCACCGTTTGTCCTTCATTNCTTTCAAAGCATAAGAACATAATGCAGGTGCATCCTGTACTGTGAATTACAGTGATTTACCATGCATTACTACAACACACACTTCCTATGGTCAACTTGCAAGATCCCAGGGGCTCTTAAAAGGTACTGTACAGAAATTTCAGCTAATTTCTGAATAGCTAGCTGTAAAGTATGGCATGTACACTNCCCTATGCCCCCAGCATGTTTGGAAAATAAAGACAACTATTCAGTATCTCCACGTATAAACGCATAAAGTATTGTTAGCATATAATAATTCTATAGCATTGTTCAACAAAACAGATGCTAACATAAATGAATACATGTATGGAAACTTGTAAATCACATGTATAAAAGCTGAACAGCAGAATATAAAATGAATATATATCATATCATTTATAACTTACCACAATGGCATCTTTAACATTTTTCCGAATGTCCTGAATTTTCTGTTTCTTTTCCCTAAATTAGATACAATGTATTTAAGTTACAATTCGTCATCCATAGATACATTATATTCACCCATTAACTTGTCTATGCATGTATAAAAAATAATAAATCTGATGCTTTATAGCAACATATTAGTTTTAGTGCTGACTGGATGCACTATGTACTAGACAATGTTTTCATCTCTTGGTGGAAGACTATGCATACTGCAGCTCTGAAGACCTGGCAACTTGTGGGATAATGACAGTACCATACTATGATAATTTCCTATACTATCAGGTAATAAAGCTGTCGTTTAAGCAACAGCAGTGAACACAACTTCTATTTGGCTGTGTAACTAGTTGTGTCCAGTCATCAATGTTAATGAATTACCCCCCCCCACAAACACAACAAACAACAACAACCCGTCTTGTAAGTAACAGCATGACTGGCACTAATTGTTTCAGGAATTGTTGAATAGGAGATGTATGATCACTGAAAGCTACTTTTCACACCACAGTGAGAAATGACATTAGATTCAATATTTCAGGGTTGTGATATTTGACATATTTAAATGCTGTTGTTTGCAAAAAATAAAAAAAAAATACCACATCCTTAGCGGTTATTGTTCCTGCTTCCCTTCTGCACACACAGACACAGAATTTAGATATTTGCTGCTATGTAAAAGTATAGTCGCCATGTTGTTGCTACACAAGGGCCTGTCAAACGCTGCAGTAGCAACAGCAGAAAATACAGTAGAGAAGCCTACAGGGAAAACACACAGACGTGCATGCACAACCTGAGTGTTACTGTGCTTTACTGCACAGGCTGTTTAATCATCATAGATATAAAATACAATAAGCAGCACATAGTATAATCCAAAAGTCATAGGAAATGCAGCATCCTTACTCTGAATTAAATCCATTGACATGGAGGATCCTCATCTGTTTCACAATCGTGCTTTTTCCTGACTCACCAGCACCTGCCAAAACATATATACATAAAATACACACTAAGGCACTGTGTTTACACAATAATAGCAATCCATTCCCATTAGAGTGAGGGCCTAAGATTGTCAGTACCCCCATTTCATGTCACAGTATACATACATTATATATATATATATATTATACACACACTATCCTCACAGCTTATTCGATGGCAGTTAACATTTTGGAAACATGCATTATAGGATCGTAAAAATACACCAAAAGGGAAGTAGACACATTATATATACACACACATTACATACATACATACAGACACACAACCATATACAGTCATAGCAGCTTTTTCTTTCTTTCCCAGTGAATATAGAGATGTATATTTATAGGTCTTGATGGTTGAAGTAATAGGAGCATCCTTGTAAACATGTGTATCCTTCCAATGACAGCCTCACACCCAGTGTCCCCTGCACCAATCCAGGCAGCCCAGGATGTGGTGACTGGGCCCCTCTCCACAGGAGACACAATAGGGCCACTAGCCATCTGAGAAAT
>JABWIB010001827.1:0-16754 GCA_016617825.1 Platyplectrum ornatum | reverse complement strand
AATCTGATTGGTTGCCATGGGCAACATCCCCACTTTTCAATCTCACTGCAATCTCACTGGTTAGTAAATATACCCCATTATGTTCGATCAATTTTTTTTTTTTTAAAGGCCAGCATTGTAGCCGAATCGGTTAATATGCTCGGCTATAGCTATAGAAGCCGTAGCCTCTGTGTTTATGGCTCAGACTGAAA
Source organism: Platyplectrum ornatum (assembly GCA_016617825.1). NCBI lineage: Eukaryota > Metazoa > Chordata > Amphibia > Anura > Limnodynastidae > Platyplectrum > Platyplectrum ornatum. The sequence goes on along the minus strand of JABWIB010001827.1, from coordinate 16,563 downwards.
CAGGAAAAGGGGATGCCACTTCTCCCTACGTGCTATTCAGAGGTGGGTATTTAAGCTGATACACCCAACCTTTGGATTGCATGGACTGTGCACAAAGGTCAGGATCAGGAGTAAGAAGTTAGGCCTCATGGGCTGGGGCACATTTAATACGTAAAGTGTAAGGGTTTGTTGTACGGATATAATTTGCAACACCCTTTGATTTAAAGTTGGGTACTAGACATAACTGGCCACAGGGTGCATTAAGAAGTTGTGAGCAGCACTTTGTTTTAAGTAAATGGGTGCTATAGGATGCAAAGTTTGGATCTGGTGTGTAAATGACTGTAAATGATATGAGATTTTTCAAATGTTGTATTAGATTATGTATCACATTTAGATAGGAACACTACTGTCATATTGAATATATCCTTATTGGTTGATAACATTTACATTCTGATAATGAGTCTCCATTTTATTCATTACTAAACAGGATGTTTGTATCAGATCCTTTGGATAATCTCTTTTCTCAGAATCTTGCATCATTTTGTTCCTGGCATGTCTCTATCGAGGAACAGTTCCTCTTAAGTCTTCTTAATTGTTCTCTAGGAACATTTCTATTCTAGGCTTTATAATGGTTACAATGATGATGCAGTGGCTACTTGAATAAGCAAGTTTACAATAAATTGAAATTATAATGTTTACACTTCCAACTGGGAAGTCATGTGGTTATTGAATTATCCATTAGTGATGTGTGAATATAAAGTACATTATATATATATATATATATATATATATATATATATATATATATATATACACACACACACACACACACACAAGTAACACAATGATATAATTTGTAAAATGTAATAAGATGAGTTTTCTCCTTTGTCATAGATCAGGTTTTGCACCAGTCTTGACTTGTGTGCAATTAAAAACTTAACAATTCTGTTGACTTGTGGCCACCAATAATTGGAAGCCATCTAGCTAGCTTTACCAGTCATCTCGTCTAGTTTCTCGTCTGTCACATATTGGGGCTGATCCAGAGTTTGGGAGCAAGGGCAAGACAGGTGCAAGTGTAGACCTGGACCAAACCAAACCAAACCAAACATTGAGCTGCAAGGGAAACAAGTATAAACTATAAAATCAAAATTGTAAAGCTTCTTAGCTCAACTCTAATTTACCAATTAAACTTAAAGGGTATACAGATTGTGACATCTTTGTGCAGAAGAAGTGTTGTCTCTCCATGTATTAAAAATAAAATTAATTTACACCCATCACAATGTAACATGGTTCTACTCTTAAGGTATGCATACACTATAAGATAAATTATTCCAATCAAAAGATTTTTCAAGAGTGGGTAAAACCATGTTGAATTGCAGGGGAGGTAAAATGAATGTCAGTGTTTGCATGCAGGGAGTATACTTTATTGTTGCATGTTGCACACAGATACTGACCAGCGTTACTGTTACACTGTTACTAGACTTGTGTTGGAAACATCATCTCTCACCTGTAATACTGATTGCAATTAATTAAATTTACCTCCCCTGCAATTCAAGATTGGTTTTGTCCACTCTTGAAAAATCTTTCGAATGGAACAATTTATCTTATAGTGTATGGCCAGCTTTACACCTACAAACCTACAAAATGTTTAAGTGCAAGTTCTGGATTGGCTGTTCTGGATTGGCTGTTCAAGTCAGGTAGGAGGGACGTGACTTGTGTGATTACTTAATTCTCATCAGACTCCACTAATCAGGCAAAACTAATTATAAGTGTCAGATTAACATTTTATTTCAATTTTGTTTCCGCCGTTGGGGGATGCGTAGGCAAAAGCCCCTTGCTACTGCGCAAGCAGATGGATAGCCAACACTGTGATTGTCGATTGTCTGTGTGCAATCATAATCTGCACAATGCTTATTTTCACTGGTCTTCAAGTCTGGATCAGCTTCCAGGTGTTTATGAACCTGAAACATTACCCATTTAAGTTGTAATATATAATTTTCGCCAAAGTACAGTACTTCTAACAATTAACAAGTGTATTAAATAATGCTACTAAATAAAAATAATGCTACTACTGGTAGGATGTGCAGTGAAATGCTGATCTGCAAATTCAGACTCGGATGCAGACACAAGTCCTCATCTTCATCCTTCAGCATCTGTATTATTTAAATGAGAATAGGGGCATTCCTCCCGTCCCTTTTTGCATTTAAATAAAAGGTTTTCTCAGGGAGAAGTTGCACACAGGACCTAGAAGCAGGTAATTAGTCCCCTAGACAATTAGCAGCTTTTTAAAGTTTAACAGTGGTTAAAATTATATATAAAATAAAATATTTATTAAAGTATAAATATTTTTTTATATATCATTTTTTTTATTAAACATCAAAGCAGGCATAAGTAGTATGCCGGCTTTCTTTCATACTACTTCAGCCAGCTTTCATGTGCAGCAAGCCCTTCTGCCCACAGCGCACAGGCACCGGCTACAGAAGCTGGCATCTCTGCACTCACATTTACCTGCAACTGCGTGCTATTCAGAGCTGCATGTTTCTCCAACTCTGAATCGCACTGATACTGCGTGCACACAGTGCGCATGCATAAAAAAAACCCTGAATCAGGTCCATTATAATTGAAACATTGATCATCCTACTTATCTGCACATGTTGCTAATTAAAAACTGAAATAAACTAAACCTTTTGATTTTGCCATGCAAACCAATGGTACCTTTGTTCAATGGATCTGTGGAGTAATCCCGTTGATTGCTTCTCTGTATTAAGATACTTGTTAGTTACACTAGCACCATTAGTGCTCACCAGGGCTGCACACTTGAAGTGATATTTCAAATCTCCAGCTGTCAGGTAAAAAGTCGTATAAATGGAAAAAGAAACGTGACGCAGTGCTACAGCCATTAACCTGCTCAAAATCTTAAATCTCTCCAATTTAACATTACATCCTCTTCATCATCAACCTCGTCATTCCTAATTATCTTTTAATATTATAATAAACACCCTACTAATCATCATCATTACCCTCATCAATAATCATTAACCCCTTGGATTTTATCATAAACCTCTTTTAACATGATTAATCTCATTAAAATCATTAACTGCCTCATACCTATCATTAACCAGAAATCAATAAATTACTTGCATATTCATTTCAGAAGCTACCGTCTAACAGTCCATATAAGAATCAGTCTGTTGTACCTGTATTCATTTTGTAATACGCCAATCGTTATGCCTAATTTCCTTATCCAAACCATGACCTGGCACCAGTTTGCCATGGTGGCCAGAAATTTGGACCTGTCATCTGGGATTTCACGAAGTTTCAGTACAAGACATGGAGGAGCTACAGCCATAGCAGTCCATTCATTGGGTGACAGGTATGGTTACACAATGTTAACATCTACATTTTTTACCCTGTCCACTGAAACAGCTGAGAGAGAAGCTACCAGCAGCATGATGCTAATGTGCCATAACCAAGCACTATGGAGAAGGATGAGGATAGAACCCTTCAATATGTAAGTGAAATGGACATCCTTTAGAGGTGGCTTCTAGAGAGGGTACATAACCATAAGTGTACTGTTATTCTTCAGCCAGGGCGATCTGGCCCTGGCTCTGAACATTAATAGGCCTCCTTTATACCAAATAGCTGAAATTGGGCCTCCACCCACAACCACCCTTAATGTCTTAACATGTCGTCAAGGTCTCCAGAGCAAATAAAAAAAAAATTGAGTTCCATTTGTAGGTAGTTTGAACAACTGAATAACAGGAAAGGTTAGCAGCTTGTCTATAGGGTTTGCTTATTATATAAGCAAGAGAGGAGAATTACAAGCCAGCACCGGAGAACTCAGTGTTTCTTGTGATGCCAAGACTATGTTAACTATTGTGAAAAAAAGATAGGGAATCGACAAAGAAAACTGGCATATCTTTATACAATAATTCTGCAACAAGGCTATTATGGACATTTTTTTAAGCATAGTTATTAAATAAACTACTTTACTGTACACCTGATCCCAGTATTCTTACCTGTTGTTTTTTGCTCTGGTCATGTTACTGAAGTAAGCTGGTACTGCATATTTGGCACCATTTCCGCACACCAAGATGCATTGTAAACACTTTGGGAAACACTGCTATATATTTTAACAGTTAAATTTAGGACATTTGGACTTGGACACATCACACTCATTTAAGGGACACATGATATTTGAATTTAGAAGCACCTGGGCCAGAGGCACAAATGGTACCACTGGTTACAAGTCCCTGTGGTTTCTGTCACTGATGTCCATGCAGTAAACAGAAAGGTACATTTACATTTAATAGAATTCCAAAACAGACCTGAGGACAGNGTGTTGAATATTTACAGTGATACATGGATCAGGCTTAATAATATGGACAGGTCTTTACAGAAAAAGTCATCACTCACAAGGAACATAAATAGCGGCAGTTAATTATTTACTATCTTTTGTATTGTTTTCAACAACACAGTCAACAATGCACTAGAAACAGGCTGTACTAGGAAATAGTACAGGCTGAGAGGTATAATTAGCATCAGACTCCATTAATTGGTATAAACTTATTTTGTGTAAATTTCCTAATCTTCTGTTTGGGCAATGGCAAAAAAGCTTTTTATGCCAAAGATAACACAGAGAGTGTTGAGATTTCTTCCACTTTTGTATAAAAAAAAAAAAAGGGATTTTTAGAATGTGAACACATTACAGAACATGATACTTCACAAGGTCAACAGCTGTCAATGCAAGGGAAAGATGTGAATAAACTTGCGTATACTTTGCTGCTGGTCCATTCTGGGAGTGATCCTATGCNGGATTTAGTGCAATTTTTTGTGCTTTTACATCTTGCATATGATGTAGGCACACTACTACTGCGGAAAAGTCCCAAAAACACTTACTTCTAAAACTTAATGATAATAATATATAAACATCAGTATAAATTGATGAAGGGTACATGAGTCAGAAGAGGTCAGGCAATTTTATTTNAAGCCAGCATGCTTGCCAGATGTTGCTGGGTGAAATTGCATGCACAAGGAACAATGTTGCACACAACTGCAATTCCGCCCGCTGGGCCAGTCCTTTCCTCTCCTCCCACCTACATTACGCTAGGTGGCNCGGCATTTAAATAAATCAAATGCGTCTGATCCGCACAAATGAGTTAAGACAGGGGTCTAGCTGCTTAAGTAGAAGAATACAATGTTGGTTTGCACGCAGGGACAAAGTTGCAATAATTATGTATTGTTGGTCTCCTAGCTCATACTACGCTCTCTGTTTGTGTCCCCCAGGGCTCTGTCCTTGGCTAGTAAATATTTTTTACATGAAAAAAATTACTGATTAATATATACTATACTATAGTAATAAAAAAAGTTGCGCTGTTCCATGTTATTATACAGCTAGTTTCTGGCCTAGTTACCCAATGAAAGTGTAGTGGTGGTGATTTAACATTGTATTTCCATCTCACTACAGTGTATTGTGATTCATTATTTACATGTTCATATACAGTAATTAGCATGTTTGGTACCAATACACTGAAGACAGCATACTATCCACTATGAGCATATAGGCCAGTTAAGCTTGACTTAGGAATGGAGTAATAATGTAAGATTGACATAATAGATTGANCAGAAAAGTCCATAAAGGTTTCTACCCTTGAGTTCAGCTATCCTGATAAAAGATAATGTACAAATTGGGCCCAGTGGTATACATTAGTAAATACAGACATTCTACTTTCCAACTGAAACACACTTTGGCAGCCTACATCCTACATCGATACATATATGTCATTTTATACAAATGTAAAAATGTGAAAACTTTTTGAAACCCCAAACTCATTAAAACAGATAAAAAATATGTAACAATCAGAGTTGATATACCAGTTTTATATAAACACTCAGTTTGATACACATTCTGTATTATCTATATAGGGTGGCTGGCTAGAAGACTATTGGCTCATATGAAATTCCTTAGACATTTGTATAGTCCCAAAACACTATGTGGACAATAGTTATAAATGATATCTGTTGTGAATATAACTTTAGATCAACACCTATGGTGTATGTGCCTTCAGAGAAAAAGAAAGAGAAACAAAGCACATATAGCATTATATGCATTATCCTTTGGTTTAATGATTCATATACCATATATAAATGATTCACACTTCCCATAGCTTCCCATAAAATGTATNGTTAATCTTCCGTAATTAAAATTCACAACATGAAATAAAACCAACAATTATAAGGTTATAGTATAATACGGGGTATATACCCCTAGCTGTATACCCCAAACTAGTATATCTGCGCTGATTGTTACATTTTTTTTATCTGTTTTAATTAGTCGATTTGGGATGGTAGAACCACTTTATGGTAGCAGTCAGCTGCAGATATTTATGGATATTTTAGCGCAGTTTTTTACCTTCTATTTTATTCTTTTGCAAACTCAGCCCATAATTATTTTGGTATATAAAAATACTTTGCATAAATCATCATTGTGCTGGAACGCACTAATTATTAACTTTAAATCTGAAACAAACAGAAAAAAAAATAGAAAAAACAGTATGCGTAATGACCAATCAAGATTTATAAAAACTCTAGGGAATAACTGGTCAGATGTAATGTAAAATATTCATCAAGGCACAGTGAAATAGCATTTTTGAGAAAAAGATGTTTAGGAACTAGTTACAGGGTTTANAGATGAAGGGATATCCAGCAGATAACTTACACATGCCATGTATGAATGTATGGGAACAAGATACTTTGAAGCCTCAGTGGCAGAATCATGGAATTTGTAGAACCAACAATTAATTTAGAGACTATTACATAAAAATGTAGAACAATAAATGAAGGATAAATGAATGTACTAATCTAGTAAAGTAGTATTCTGAAATCATGGAATGCATTTCCTGCTATTGGTATTGCTTTATGATCAGTCTCACAAAATATTCACAAGAACTGGTTCTGGGTTATGGCCTGGTTGAGACATTTTCTTGATGGAGTCACCTCTCCTGAATACACTATATGACATGTTAAAGTAAAACTACACCTGGTACATATTATGGCTGTGCCAGATGTAAGAACTAATTGAGAAGGATCAGTGCCAGTGAGGAAGGTGGTCAAGGTTTAATGATGTTAAGTATCATGAAAAACAAAGGAATTTGACATGTATAGATGCAAAATGACCTATGCCGGTAGTGCACATCATCAGACAGGCAGGAAAGATCTAGTAAAGTCAGATCAATGAGGTCCAGCCACATCCGTAAGCTACTATCAGCTAAAGTAATAAGCATGACTAATGAAAAACGGAATGTTGATTGTTGATTACCATTGCAGGGAATATACAACCATTCCTATTAGATACTGGGGCAGTCAGATCTATACTAACTTTTTCCTTGAATATGTCTGTCACTTGGAAAGCTGCAGAAGTAACAGACAAGGTGAACCATTCATTTTTGACTGTACCAGCAAAGGTAACTTATACTTAAACTAAACATTCTTTCTTCACGCAACCTTCTTCTCTTCTGCTTCATCACTAAAACTACTGGGACAGTAGTACAATGCAGACTTACCTAAGGGATTAGTAGATGGATGTGCTTTATAGGTATGTTTGTAAAATAATGTGTAGATTGTTTGTATACAATTGTATGTATTTATAGACGTATATGCATATAAGTGTACATGTTTGTAGAAATGTATGTAAATATACATTTACCAGATGTATTGAACACATAAGTCTTATGATACACAACTCTTGTAGATTTAATATAATCCTGGGTAGAACAAATATTACCACAAATGCCCATTTTCCTATGGACTAAGAATAGTCTAAACATCTATTCTATTCTAGATGATAAATGCAGCTCCGGTGGACAAATGATTACTAGAAGGTAGGTAATCACAAAAATAATATTACCATTTTCACTAAAGCCAAAAGTACAACTTGGGGGTTTTCTGGACATTTTATGAATAATAAACACTGCGGCTAATAGTTCTATCTTCCCTGTTAATAAAAGTAAAACAAAGGGCTATAAATTGGCACAGGATTAAAGGAGTTTTAACAAAATAGCTGAGACCCAGTCCAACCCCATTTACAGAGGGGTTTAATTCCCAGTATCTTCCCATAAGTCGTCAATCATTGCAACCTGATTATGGTGCTGTGCTGAAGCCATGCTGTGCTATGCCTGAAGCCATACTAAACTCTTATTGCATTTCGCGAAAACAGGTCGCAGGGTTGCTAAGGGGTCATACTATGCCATATCATGACAGCCTCCAACCCGACCGGCTCAGATTTTCATGAAATTGGTAGGGTGGCATATGACATAAAGTAACCTACATGGCATATGACATAAAGTAACTTGCTGCACAGAAAGGGTTAAGTGCAGGGCAGCCCGGCTCCTGTCCTGTGCAGGCCAGCGGAGGATTTCCAGCAGCCCCTCTGCAGCACAGCCCCGGCAGCTGACACTTCTACTAGGGAGCAGGGAGATCAGGCTGAGCTCCATGGCTGCCCCGTAGTTTGTTTACAATAGGGGAGGGGGGAGGAGGGAGCCTGTACAGGAGGCCAGCATCTCAGGTCAGCAGCAGCATCCATTCATTACAGGGGGAGAGGGAGGGGGCAGTGTGTGTAGCGTAGGGACGTAGATTAGATTGGGTTTATTTACCGTAGCTTAGGGCTAGAGGAACAGTGCTTTAGATAGGGCTTAATTTCAGGGGATGGCTTATTTTAGACAGTATACTGTAAAATAGGGTAGGGCTTATTTTCAGGATAGGTCCTATTATCAGGGAAACACGGTACATATGTGAGAATTTTTAGCTTGGCGGGTCATCTAAAAAAACCCATAACTCAGCTTCAAACCAAGACAAACCTGAAAACTGCGCCACAATCAGAAGCACCGTTTTCATTAAAACATTTTCATATTTTAATAAAGATTTTACTTTTTAAAGTCGCATGATTTGATCTTTGAATATCTATAAAAGAGTATCTTTAATCACCTTGTACATAATGTACGTTGTGCAGCTATACACAATCTCCCTTTGTTTAAGTTTCATTTTGGGATGACTTTGGGAACAGGAGTAGAGAACAAAAATAAAAAAGTATGGTAGTTGAACCCTTTTTGAACTAACCATTCATTGGGCAGGTTCATGTCATGAAGTGTCTCTGTAGTGTTCTTATTAATCTGGTTGCATCAAGAACTAGTGATACAAGGGACCACGGGTTATATAATACAGTTTATTAGTGAACAGTGACACCTGCCTCATAGTACGGGACGCACAGTGGCACCTCCCATGGGGGCCGGTCTCTCCTCGCTCTTGTGTGGATTGTAGCATGTGCATCGTCCGGCTAATCAGGGCAGGGGGCTCACCCTGCCTCACCGCCCTGATTGGTTCTCTGGTGTTTATTAACCCGCAGCTGGGCTTCCCACACAGTGGGTTATAGTTTCTTATACCACTCTCTTAGACTTGGCTCAGTGGTTTGCCCTGCCTTGCAGCGTATCCTGTCCTCTCATTATCAGTCCTGTCTCCGTTCTCATCTCCCCGCCCTGCCCTTCAAGTATCCTCCGGTCTCCCTTCTCATTTCCCAGCTCTGCCCTCCAGTTCTCCTCCGGTCTCCCTTCTCATCTCCCCGCCCTGCCCTCCAGGTCTCCTCCGGTCTCCCTTCTCATTTCCCAGCCCTGCCCTCCAGGTCTCCTCCGGTCTCCCTTCTCATCTCCCCGCCCTGCCCTCCAGGTCTCCTCCGGTCTCCCTTCTCATTTCCCAGCTCTGCCCTCCAGTTCTCCTCCGGTCTCCCTTCTCATTTCCCAGCTCTGCCCTCCAGTTCTCCTCCGGTCTCCCTTCTCATCTCCCCGCCCTGCCCTCCAGGTCTCCTCCGGTCTCCCTTCTCATATCCCAGCTCTGCCCTCTAGGTCTCCCTTCTCATCGCCCAGCTCTGCCCTCCAGGTCTCCTCCGGTCTCCCTTCTCATCGCCCAGCTCTGCCCTCCAGGTCTCCTCCGGTCTTCTTTCTGATCTCCCTACCCTCTAGGTCTCCCTTCTCATCTCCCCGCCCTGCCCTCCAGGTCTCCTCCGATCTACCTACCTTTCCCAGCTCTGACCTCCAGGTCCCCGCCCTGCCCTCCAGGTCTCCTCCGATCTACCTACCTTTCCCAGCTCTGACCTCCAGGTCCCCTCCTGTCTCCCATCTCAACTTTCACCTCAGCCCATGTGGCCCCTTTAAGGAATTAACCAATGACCATCAATGAGGTGTACGGGATGCCCTGGGAGGAGGAAGTGAGAGAGAGGGGCAGTGTAGTGGTATCTGGGGCAGTGTGGGGTGGCATTGAAGTGAGTGACTTCTGCCATAGCCCCGGCGAAACATGCATCAGACCTCAGGACTATAACCGGATTGAAATGTCTGTGGCCTTGGTTCAAGATAGGTGGGCATATTTGAAGTAAAACTGATAATGTGGTAAACTGCCTGGTATTTCAAGAACTTATGTAGAAGTATATTAGTAACTGTGTTCTTATATAAATGTAAAGTAGTTACTGTCCGCACAAAGAGTTGTAGTGTATTTCATGATATCATAATAAATATACTGTGTTCCTTTTATAACTGTGTTTGCCTGAGTGATTATAGGGTTAGTAGTAGGTGCCTTTGGGTGGCCATCCATCATGGAGCGGGTGTAATTGAACCAGGGGAACCTGGTATCCTGACAACCTGTAAGTTTTCTTAAGAATTGTATATAGAATTATACATTATACTACGACACAGAAATCTCCCAATCACTAAATGTTTTTCATTGACCATAAAATGATTTTTCCAATTTTTTTCTACTTTTGTTCCTAAAATCCATCACATGTATTCTTCCCATGAGTTGTGTCAAATAGTGCCACTCAACTGGAATCCCAAAATCACATTGATGCTGTACCAAATTTGAATAGTTTTTGCTGCTGTGTACTTTAGCAGTGTGTTTTAACGTACTTCTAATCTACGGGTCATGCTATCACTGTTCATTAATAAACTACAATAATTTACAGCTCTATTGGCTGCATAACATAATTTATTTACAAATAATTAAAGATACACTTTTTTTAAGATATTCAAGGTCAAAAAGTAAAAGTCTATATTAAAATATTATACAATATTTTTTTAGTTGACTGCATGAACCCCATGTATCAATGGGGACTTACATTTTATATATGTAAAATACTTTATGACATACCACCTTACCAAGTTTCATGAAAATCTGAGGACATGTGTGAGGACATATACATTACTGATGATTTTATGCTTCACACACATCATACAGTTTTTGTATACCGTATATATTAGTATATATCTACTTCTGACAACTATCACAGACAGTGTGATAGTTGTAAAAGTGTGTATTAGTGTAAAAGAAATGTCTGACCCAAGGTCAACGGAAAAGAAATGTGTTCATGCGTTGGGTAAAGAAAGCTTGCACGGATCCACAATCAGTCCACGCATATTGGTATTCTCCCATGTTCCCCTTCCATATAGGTAAACCAAATTATCTTACATGCCCTACATCAATGAAGGTGCTTGCCATCACTGGCAGGTGTGGTCAGGTTGGCATAATTACAGATGCATAGGCATACTGTTTTGAGTCCTGGCAGTTTATGTAGTAATATTTACTGTTTGGTTGTCTTTCTTGGAGGTTGATGTACAATTATCTCAGCTATATTGATTCAATACTAATCCACTAGCTTTCTAATACAGTATTCAGGTTCCTAGACCGGCAAAAAAAACCCACCTTTTTGAAGCAGAGTTTTTGTTGTCACCTTCCAATGTCTGTGGGACCCGGTCCAATGTCACTGGGGACTCAGCATTTACAGTTAGGCGAGTATAATTCTTTTTTTCCCCATTCAAAACAATAGAGAAACCCAGTTCTGCCTATTCATACTACAGGCGATTCCGGACCCAGGAATAACCCTACTTTTTACCTGGGTCTAAGACCTGGGATTTGAAAATGGTGGTGTTCAGATTTTCCTAAAATTCCGAGTTTTTTGGCAGTAAATTGGAACGTGGTAAAAATGGACTTTCTGTGTATGTGGGTATATAAATATATGAGTTCTCAGAGAAGGACTCCCAACTATCTCTATAAACATATACAAGGAAACAGTTTTTTTGAAAAGTGGAACTTATATATGATGATTATTCTAATTACACACAAACACACTCCCTCTCTCTCTCTCATATATATGTAATACTCTATATAAGTATAAAAACAAATCACAATACAAACATCTCTGTACTCCATACATATAAGACATCACATACAAATATTTGCACAGTTTGCTAGATGATACAGTGTGTGACATAACAATTAAAGTAAAACAGAAAATTATAAAAACAGAAAATAAAAAAGTAAAATCTAGAAAAAATATAAACCCCATTTGGTCTTATCATAAAGTCTCTGGATAATCTAGATGAGTGAGCTTGTAATGAGCTATTTACCTCTATTATTATTACAATATTCATCATTAGTGATTTTCCGACAAGAACCAATTTGTGTATTCAAACATCTTAAATATATAAGATTGGGTAGGGTCATCTATATCTCTCTCTATATATATATTTATCTATATCTATATATATATATATATCTGTAACTATATCTATAATAGTGCCCTATTTGTACAACCCCTTGTTCTGCATTAAGGAATGCTGCTCTTCTCTCAAAATATAACAGTTGTAAAATAAAATAACTCCTCTCAGTAAAGGTGTAGATTTCTAATCCAGTTGTCAAGGATATGACTTTTAGCCACTGTCGCTATAACCGTGATAAGAATTTACAATATTTCTCATGCAATTACTATTTGTTCAATAAAACCTCCAATGAATCCTAAATTCCTAATTTTTTTATGTTAAGAAGAAAAGACCCCAGCCATTTCTTTTATCATAAACACACATTCTTTTTGCTTTAATGCACAGAATAATCTCTTCTGTTATTCCTCTCGTTATAAAGTTACTCTATCTACACAGTTTTTACATTCTTTTGATTCAACATTCTGCAAAAAAAGAGACACTGATTTAAAAATTGAGACTGCGCTGCTTCAATGAATTATTGCCAGTTTGTTTCTGGCACATTGCTAATGCAGGGTTTTTACCTGGGTCGCTGCAGTGGAAAAGGGGTTTCCCTTTAAAACATAGTAGGTAATAATACTCTACTCCATTCAGTGGAAATGGTGTCAACCCTGGAAAAAACCCAGGTTCACACTAGAGTGGAAAAGGTGTCTGAACCTGNGTTCTTGGTGGAAAAGAACTCTCCTAAAAATGACCAATCTATAGACATTACATGCAATATTACATGCAGCATAGAGACGTTCCTTGCAAAATGCTCGTCTACAGCTGGTCCACTCTCTCCGTCTTCATTGATTGCCTGTACTTCACAGAATCAAATATAAATATGCTTTATTGTATAATACCGTAATGACCTTTAAATCGCAAGCTTGCCAACATGGTCCTCTTACCTGTCTGTGTGTTTATATTTATACACACACAAAATGTATATCACACATATATTCTATAGAGTCTGTCTTTTTGTTGTTTACTAAAATAGGTAATTACTGTATATACTCAGTATAAGCCTAGTTTTTCAGGACATTTTTTTGTGCTGAAAGTGCCCCCCTATGCTTATACTCGAGTCATTGTCCTGTATGATGTCAATAAGTTATACCAGTTTTTTTTTAGGCGAAATTAGGCACCTCGGCTTATATTCGGGTCGGCTTATACTCGAGTATATACGGTAACTGAAAAAGATTAATTTACTTAATATATTGCATTTATGGTGCCTCTGTCAGCTGACCTCATTAATATGTAAACGTGGCCCCCTGTAGTTGTTGACTTATACACTTCCATATATAAAGCAACCCATGGTCCAAAGTGATCCTCCAGGGCCATTCAAAAACTAGCACTGTTACAATTTACTACCATAGAACTCAGATACATTTCAGATCATTTTCATAAAAAGAAAAAAAGTCTGGTATTACAAAAACCCTGTGAGAGATTCCTATGCAGGGGTACAGAAACAGTTTGCAAATTGGTTGATGAGGCTTGTAATATATCTATACTTAATATTATCATAGATAAATACTAGTGCATCCATACTTGAATCTTCCTTTGGTACCAGCTCTGGGTTCTTTTACCCTTGTAAATGAGCCATGTCGGCGCAGTCTTTGTTACAGTAGTAATTGGGTCAGCTTTCCTACCACAGCCCTGCTTGAACATATGACTGCACAGCATCAACCTACTTCAAGGCTCCTAATAAATAATACATAGCTTCAAGTGGAGAGCAGTGTGCAGCACAGATCCTGTGTACATTTACAGACAGGGCCATATTTACCAAGCAGTGCTTATTTATATACCGGTTAGCTTTATTGCATCAAGACTCATCAAGTTCCATTATCTAGACAGAGTTCATGTCAATACTATATATACATGCAAAAAGGAAATCTAAGACCTCAAAAGTCACTGTTCCTGCATGTTCAAGTCATTTTCAGATGATAGGAAATGTCTAGCAGGAGAAAAAAACAACATCAAAGTAAAAAGGATCATTTGATAAAAGCACACATTATTAATTCATTTGTGCAATAACATTATACTAACCACATTAGGATAATAAAGGTAAAAAAAAAACATAAAAGTGAATAAACATTTGAACTGAAGCAAAAGCAATGCTAAAACACAAGTCATCTTACTAAGAGTTCAGGCAAGAACATGGACAATATTTATACATAGGACATAAAAAAAACCAAAAACATGCTTTCTCAGTGCAAACTATTGTTGCGGGTTACTAGCAGTTTCACAGCTACAGTGGCAAATGCAGGATTTAAGAAAAAAGAAAAAAGGGTAATGTTTCCAATGATTGTAATACATTATTTTATGTACTTGTGAAATATATCATGGGTCTGGCAGTGGCATATTATATATGTGATTTAAATTTGGGTACAAAACTTTATATGCAGTATATAGTAGGCAATTCATAGACCCATTAATAAACCCTTCATATACCACAGTATATGCAATTGCCTGATAATATACACCCATGTACATTGTATAGTGTGCCATTTGGTGGCCCCTAATATACCTCATATGTCCAGATGCCTCATATGCATGGCATAATGTATGTGGGTTATATAAAAGGCTATTGATGGTTTACTATATAAAGTATATGTGGGGTATATTAGGGGTGTGGGAAAACCACATTCTATAGTATATATAAGGGCAATTATAGTATGTGCCCCATTCTCAGACCACTTAAATATTCTAGATGTACTAAATGCCATCTCCAAATGCCTAACATATTATAGGCAGTGTAGTCATGGTGTTGGAAAACCTGTACAGCTCAGACTTGATCATCATGGAGGATCTGCAATGATGCCNGCTAGATTTCTTTTTGTCTTCTTCACATAGGACCTGATTCAGATTTACGATCTCATGGGCAAAACCATGTCGAATTGTAGGGGAGGTAAATTGAATTAATTGCAAGCAGCATTGTTCTCGTGGAATTTCAGAACGGCCAACGGGGTGAATTTCCCTAGGAAAAATCACCCAGTCTGCGGGCCATCCATGAGAACCATCCACAAGAACAGTGTAACAGTAACTGTGTGCAAAATGCAAAAATAAAGCATTTTCCCTAAATGCAAACACTGACATTCATTTTACCTCCCCTGCAATTCAACATGGTTTTGCCCATGAGAGTGTAAATCTGAATCTGGCCCATAGTTTTTCATTTGGTGAAGAGTTTATTGAGGGACATGACATGAGTAATGCAGTCCATCACTGTTTTCAGTCTCTGAGGTGCTGCTGACTCTTGGCCCTTTACTGTGATATCAGTTATAAACAAACCTGTGTATCTGTGTATATGTATATATGGGGTGTAGTGTGTATGTATATCAGGTGCAGTTTGTGTGTGTATATATATATATATATATATATATATATATATATATATATATTTGAAGTGCTATGTTTGTATGAGTGTGTGTATATTGGGTGCAATGTGTGGGTATATCTATGGGAAATGTTGTGTGTATTTTGTGAGGTTGAGAATGTTTGTTTATGGAGTGCAGTGTCTGTGACGAGAGATAGAGGTACAGAGAATGAATTATGGATTGCACTCTGTGGCCTAAATTTACTAAGCAGGGAGATTGCAGGGAACAAAGTGGGGATGTTGCCCATAGCAACCAATCAGATTCAAGCTATCAGTTTCATTTTACACACGTGAGCTCAAATCTCATTGGTTGCCATGGGTAACACTCACACTTTGTAATCTTCCTGCTTAGTAAATTTAGGCGTGTGTGTAAGAAATAGCAGCAGGAAAATGAATTTAGGGTGCACTGTATGTGAGAGATAGAGGTAGGCATAACTTATTATGGACAGGTAGAGGAAGGGAGAATGTGTTATGGGATGCTATGCGTGTACATGTGAGGTAGAGATAGGGAGGATGGAGTATAGGGTACACTGTGTGTNCATGTGAGGTAGAGATAGGGAGGATGGATTATAGGGTACACTGTGTGTACATGCGGGATTGAGATAGGAAGAAGGTATTATGAGTTCCACTGTGTGTATGTGAGGTAGAGATACGGAGGATGGA
>JABWIB010001826.1:55535-69578 GCA_016617825.1 Platyplectrum ornatum | reverse complement strand
TTTTACCCCCCGCAATTCTACATGGTTTTACCCACTCTTGAAAAATCTTACGATTGGAACAATTTATCTTATAGTGTATGGCCAGCTTTACATTTGCTTCAGACACGTGTGCAACTCTAAAACAATTATGACCGGTTGCTTACAGACATAGTAGAGCCAAGCATATTTGCATATGTGTTACATTTACCCAGGTACATGGTAGTACATTGATACGTAGAGTGGGTACGCTTTGTGCTTTATTGATCATTTGAATGAAGTAAAAATATCATTTGAAATCAAAGTATACTTTTCGAGCATGCTTGGTAAATGCGAACACAATGGGTCCCTATACGTTGTGGAGTGCCTAGACATGCCCTGAGGCCGGCACAATTATTTTTGCTGTAAACTGTGAATACTTACGGTGTGCACTGAGGTCTGATTTGGGTTCAGTCGCATTAGTACACCCTTACTGTACATTGGCCACATTCCTCCACCCCTTCCCTAGAACCGTCTATGCACAACCAGTCCCAGCAGTGAATTGCATTAGGAACGGGTTCATTTGAATAGTGTGCACATTTGTTCTGGGCATGTGTACTGCAAAGTGGCACAGAGATACATGATATCTATTTGGCAATCTTTCCATACAATATTGCATAAAACAAATCAGTCTGCTCAATATACAATTTAGACGTCTTAAAATGTAGCAAAATTAAACAGGATTGCCGGACATTCCGGCAGACTTCTGCATTATAGGCAGTTTTCCTGGTTTTCTGCAAGAGACGGCAAATCTCCTGGGACTGACAATGTAAATCACTGCCTCCAGCCCTGATTGGTGCTATGAATGGGTGGGGCTTGATGACATCATGGCTGCCCATTTATAGCAATTTTATGGGTTTTCTGTTTAAGGGGTGGTACTTTTATGCAAAACATGCCCTCCAGCACACACCCACCCCCCTACTGCTGACACATGGTTTCTCCCAGAAAAGAGAAGCTAAAGTTGTCAGCCCTGAGTTTTAAATGTTTTCTGCATAAAGATCATGTAGGCACTATCTTAATTAATTAACAAATCCTTATTTGGTAAAGAAAAAAAATCCTACTGTTTATAGTTGGCTTGCTGAGGAATTATCTGCAGCTCTTCCAGTTATTACAACACATCCCAGGAATGTGAACCCAGAATCACATATAATAACAAGTATTTTTCACCTGCATTTGGAGGAGAGGCATAACTGGATATGAATAAGGGATTACTGTAGTAAAAGGTGTGGTTTCTAAATGATATGGGATATAAAATGTGTAATTAAACATCCAAATATTTTCCTATTCATGTACTGTTGTGATTTATTAGCATAAGTTTGTATGATCTAGCCAGGCCTGGCGACAGGGAGGGAGAATGGGGACATTACCACCTACTCATCCTGCTGCGGGCAGAATAATGCAGGGCCTGGAATAAATGTAGCTGCGACTGTGCTGGCCAGCTGCATTAACAGAACACTGTTCACTGGTTGGCTGCGCCTGCCGACGTCCTTTGCTTCGTGTAGAACAATAATTAAAACATAAATATTAATCTTGGCATCTGTGGTCTAATACACAGCAGTAGTCCTTTACTAAACTGGCAGCCATATATTTTAAATATAATAAAAACAGAGCTCTCATATATATATATATATATATATATATATATATATGTATATGTATATGTATGTGTGTGTGTGTGTGGTTTTTTTTCCCCCTCTTATCGAGGGGGGCACCAAAAATCTAGGTGTACCGGGCCCCAATATTTCTGTTGCCGGCAACTGGATCCAGCTACACAGCAATGTTAGCTTCAGAATTAAAAGAGTAATAAGTTATGAAAAGAGGAAAAACATTTTATTACTTTTTAAAGCTTTGTTAAGAGGATGAAAAGTGGAAAAAGAAAAATGTGGACCCCAAGCAAAACATGACACTGACTGATCTGTGCATGCACTGAACAAAGAAGGGAATTATAAAGTATAGATATGTGTATGTATATAAATAAATATTTGTACATAATAAAAAATATGGTATGCTCCATTGACTGCAAATATATATATATACACACAGGGTTAGGCTGGCATGGGTGCCAGGGTGCCAGATGGCACCCGGGCTGGCCGATCAGTATATATATTGTGTGTATCTATATCTGGGATTAAACATTTAATAAAGAATAAGAGCTAGCAGACTACTAGATACTAACCAGTTAAAGCCCTATGGCTACAAATCACAAAAGCTAGAGACCCAGGTTTTTTACCATAGTGCTGGCACATGCTGCTAGTGTAACATGCAGGCATTACTGTATGTTTTAATGGTTACCCCGGGTTGCTGCGGCTTCCAGCGCAGAGACCTGGGAATAATCTTTGTGTCATGCCGATGGAATTATTTTACGCTGATGTCAGAAACACAGAATCATCTTACCAGCAAGAAGCCATTGTGCAGTCTGTCAGCACCACAATATTATTTATGTATTTACTAAACCCTTTTTAAAGTTTTATATCAAATTAATACCATCCTCATATTCAAATCTTCTTAAAGCAGAATGCACTAATGCACAGATTCAGGCATCTTGTGTGGCCATTCTTGTTTTGCTGGAGGAGCAAAACAATAATGGCCACAGGGAGGAGCCCATGTATTACATGATTATTCTGATTATTGTCTATAAATATTACGCCAGCCATCAGACTTAAAAACATAGTCATATTTGGAATGTAATCCTACCAAGAAATTTAAAACCTTTAACACCACACTAAACACTCATATAGCGCATATATTATAGTTTACATATTATATTTTACCTAATGTTTAGCTGTGCCTCTTGTCTCTGGATGTCAGCTGAAGTAAGAGGTCTGTGATGCAGGGTGCTCCGTTTCTGTTTCTCTCCCTGCAGTTTCCAATATGCCTTATGTAGCACCCATAAATATATAATTGATGTTGTTATTATTATTATTATGGGACACTATTTACGTTTACAGGTTCTTTACTATTGACTTAAATTAAGAAAATGTGGGGCTGTAAAGAATGGAATATGCAGAAAAGTCAAACAATAAGTTCAATCATACAATATACTCTAATCACAGTAACAGGAGGATTTTTACAAATTTTCACGAATACACAAAAAAACTAATACCACTGGTTACAAAGTATTTTATTTCACTGCCTCTGGAAATCTTCTGCAGCTTCTGGTTACTATTTATGCTTCAGGAAATAATTACATAACATCATATTCATAGTCACATATATATGAACCATACATATCAATTAACAATAAATTAAACATCAAACAATAAACAATGTAGAATGAATACACCAATATACCCAATGTAACCCAACTAGGAGTTACATTGTCAAGTATGAAGCGGCCGATAGAGAGCTCTGTTTATAATCCAAAATAGAAGCTTTGGTCTGTATTCAATAATACAGGATTTACAATGTTGTTAATGGAGACAATATTATGCAATTTTCCTTTTTCCATGTCCTTAATCAATCAGGTGTTAAGTGTCAGGGCCGTTTTTAGGGGGGGTGCTGTGTCACGCTGCTAATTTTATTATTTTATTATTATTTTTTTATAGTGTTAGAGGATTGTACTACACATAGCGTCCTAGCTAGGGTGGACCATACTTTTTTCTTGAGATGGGTTATAGTAATTTTTCTATTTCATTTTTGCAAAAAGGTTCCAGGTCTTATCTATTCCTTAGACCAACATTTACCAGTCATTTCCTGCTGCCAGATGCATTTTCATCTGATTTATGCAAAATGTGTCAGTAAAATTAATATGTGTGTCAGAAAAGTAAGGGCCTATTACATTTTTAATATTTAATGAGATTTGATACATGAAACACCTAAAGTTTTCAAGATCAGGTTTTTTAGTACAATATTTGTTTTATTGAAAGCAAAAGACGCAAACATGTATAATCAAAATTGTTACTAAAAAGAAACTGCAACAAGTACATGTGTCAATAAAAGCAATACAGTGGAACATAAAGGTGGCCATCCACGGGCCGAATTTCATCCAAAGCTCACGAATATTGTGAGCTTTGGATAAAAATCGGTCCATGGATGGACACGAAAAAAACCCACCTACGGTGACCAAACGCCGGGAAACCTAAACAAAAGACATCGGTGATCAAACGGATTTTCCGATTGATCACCGATGTTCGTTTGTTTAGAAAAAAAAATAAAAGAAAATACCTGTAAAAAAAATAAATAGGCTTCCGGTTCCGGCTGCTATGCGGTGAAGACGCAGAGGCAGAGAGCTCCGTGACAGCCCGGCTTTCCCCTCCGTTTCCCCTGCAGAATACCCACTCCCACCCCCCCTCCACCCTGCTTTACTGTACCTGTCACGCTGAGGAACCGACGCCGCTGGATGAAACGGCACTTCTCACCCATCATGCCGCCTAAACAGCAGAGGGCTCGCGGGGACCGCCAGCCGCCGGCATCCGATATGGTGGACGAGACGGATCCTTCGCGCCAAGCCTCGCCTGCCATCTCGTCTCCCCTTGACGGCGCCTCCTCCTCTGACCCCTCTGCCCGTCTCCCACCGCCTTCCATCACATTTGAGGATGTAGCCAGAACAGTGCAGATAATGGTGGCCCCGTTGTTTCAAGCCCAGACAGCCTCCCTTCAGCAGGCAGTGCAGGAGTTCAGAGATAGCAATGCACGCCTGGACAGCAGACTCACCCAAGTTGAACATGTTGCCGGCACTTCATTTCAGGACATTCAGGCCCTTACTGATTCTAATACCCGCCTCCTAAAGCAACAGCGCCAGCTACAAAACAGATTGGATGATTTGGAGAATCGCTCTAGGAGGAACAATCTCTGCTTAATCGGTCTGCCTGAAAGCTTCCAGGGTACGACCCTCCTTGAATTTTTGACCACTTCCCTGCCACCTCTGCTACAAGTGCTTGAGGTCAGTGCCACCCCGATTATAGAACGGGCCCACCGGATTGGCCCTACCCGAGATGACATCCGCAACCGCCCAAGGGCGGTCATATCCGCTGCCTCAACTACGCTCATAAGGAGACCCTCTGGCTTGCCTCACGGAAGATTCCCTCGCTGATCTGGGAAGGCCACCGCCTCCACCTGTTTCAAGACTACTCGTCGGAGGTAGCCACTGCCCGCCGTGCATTCTCTACTATTTGCACCCAACTCGTAAAACAACAGCGCAAGTTCACCCTCCTATTCCCTGCCAGTCTCCGTATCTTCGACGGCTCCACCCACCAAGATTTCTCCACTCCCCAGGACGCTGCAGCTTTTCTACATGAGGAGTCTCTTGCTGCCCGCCCTCCTGCACCCCCGCTGCCTTCCCATCTGACACCAGCAGTACTGAACCCCGTCCTCCCTCGGCTGGACTAGCCAAGCTCCTCTGCCACGACGCCGGTGATCCCTGCAATACACCTAACTGGCTGTGATTTGGGTAACCCGGAATCGAGCTCAGTTGGGCTCTCTGACACCTTACCTGCCCCTTCTGCAACACACCTGGAGTGACTCTCCTCCACTTTCTCCACAAGCTTCGCTTGCCACTGCTTCTCATCCGCCCCCTCTGACATGGATTTCTCCGGCGGGGCCTGCTCCCGCCTTCGAGGACTCCACCGGCACCACCCCGCTCTCCCTCGGGGGACCACCCACCCACGGATTACCCGCTCTTGGACCGCCGGAACATTTTCTCGTCTCTTCCCCCATGTTGGATGTCCTGCTTCGTCCGGATCCTTGCGATGTGCTTAGGACTTTTGACTGGACCTACCCTCGAACTGTGTTACTACTCCCCTGCTGTACATCCCCTGTATAATCCTCGCTACGGTAACTTGTATCTTGATTTGGGGTTCCGGTTTAACGTGGGGTTAATCACGCTCTCTTTTAGTGCAGGTCTATTTTCTTTCTTTGCCATGTTTATGTTGTGTTTATGGCATGTTTATGTCATGTTTATGCCATGTTTCTGCCATATTTGAGCCATGTTTACTCCAGGTATATGTTCTGCCCTACTCCTCCTCACCGCGTAGAGCTCCTGCCTGTGCTGTGTTCTCTCCAACACCACCCCTACCCTTTACCGTCGCTGGACTGCTTTCTCCCCTACCTCTTCCCTCACCTCTCTCGCCCCCTACCTCCTACCCCTCCCTCCCTCCTTCCAGGTTTTCTCAGGTTACACATTTACCATGTCTTTAAAGCCGGGGTTTGTTTGGGGCCTACCCACTCCAATGTATTTGCTAGACGTTTGCCTGGTTGCCTCGGTTGGCACTCTGGCCTGGCTTGGGCAGTGGCCCTCGCCACTTTTGGATGTTCGATATCTATGTTTCGTCTGCCTTTCTGTGTCTTTCCACCCTCATGTCTCCTGTTTGTTCCCCCCTCCCATGCCCCCCTCTGCCGCTTTGGGTTTGGTTCCCACGCTCTATTCTCCCTTGACCTGGGTTGTGTTGGATGGGGTTCGCTGGGCGAAACTGGCTGGCCTTCTGTATACTGCCTCTACTCTTTCTTCTACCCCTCCTCCTTTGACTCCCGATGGCTACTCTTAGGTTTGGTACTTGGAATGTGGGGGGCATCCACTCCCCTGCCAAGCGTAAGAAAATCCTCATTTACCTCAAAAAGCACATGATCGACGTGGCACTCTTACAGGAGACTCACTTAACGGTTTCTGAAACACTTAAATTGAATGCAATGGGTTATGCCGTTCTTTCTTCTGCTTCCTACGACTCCAGAGCAAGGGTGTGGTCCGTTCCCACCTTTCTATTACCTCCCTGCAAGATACCCAAGACCCGGAGAGTCTCTACACCATCACTCAGTGTGCTATTGATGCTCTGCGTTTGACGATTTGTAATGTTTATGCCCCCTCCACCTACAATCGGACATTTTTCACATAACTGCTCTCTAAGTTACTCTCGCTTAGTGACTCTTATTTACTATTGGGGGGAGACTTCAATTTGGTGGTATCTCCGACCCTAGATAGGCAGGGTCCCTCCTCCCGACGCCGGCTCCCGCTGTTGAATATTACCTCCCTTATGTCCCAGCTTCACCTGTGCGATGTGTGGCGCCTCCGCAACCCTACTGTTAGAGCCTACTCTTGCCTTTCAGCAGCTCATGGTACATTGTCGCGACTTGATTATTGTCTACTTTCTGATACCCTTTACCCTCGGGTGGGGGCCTCTTCTATGGAACCTATCTGCTTGTCCGATCATGCCTTGGTCTGGTTTATATTACCGCTGGGAGTGGCCCCAGGCTCCTATCGCCCATGGCGATTTCCCTTGCACCTGACTCCTTCTCTGACGTTCCGGACGATGCTTAAAGATTCTTGGCTACTCTACTCCACCGACAATCGGCTCCACTCAACTGATCCTCCTTTATTCTGGCAGGCAGCCAAGGCTGTGCTACGCGGGACTTTGATCTCATTCGTCTCAAAGGCCCGGAAGGACAACTCCCAGACTTATTTAACAGCGCAACGCAACCTCGCTTCTGCTTATGCAACGTTCGTCTGAAACCCTACCCCCTCCCATAGAGACCGCTACCGTGAGCTCCAATCTCATTTCGATCAAGTTGTGACACAATTGAGGTGTCTTATTCAAGGAAGCGGGACTTCCAGTTCTATAAGTTTGGCAACAAAGCAGGCCGACTCCTTTCCAACTTCTTGTCTGGTATGCGTCCCTCCCCCTTAATCCGCCGTCTCTCTAAACCTGACGGCACTGTTACCTCTGACGGACCTGATATTGTTCGTAGCTTTCAAGATTTCTATGCCGATCTTTACTCCCAGGACCCAATCGATATGGCTGCCAAAGCTCAATTCTGGTCTGCTCTGGACTTACCCCGTCTTTCCCAGTCGCAGGCAGATTCTTTGATTGCCCCAATCACCCGACAGGAANTTGAGCCATCCACCGTTCCAAACCCTGCAAGGCCCCGGGCCCGGATGGCTTCGGTCCCGAATTCTTCAAGATCCTTTCTCCTGAAGTAATTGACCCCCTCCACTCTCTTTTTCTTCATATTCAATCTTCTCACACTCTGCCTTTACATTTTAACTCTGCAGTCATTAAGGTGATCCCAAAGCCAGGTTGAGACCCCACCCTCCCTGGCTCATATAGACCCATTTCGCTCCTGAACGCTGATTACAAGTTGCTCACGAAGATTCTTGCCGAACGTGTCAAACTGGTTCTCCCTTCTGTGGTGCACAGAGACCAGACGGGCTTTGTTTGGGGCCGTCACTCGGTCTCCAACCTCTGGAAGGTGCTAGCCATTATCCAACATCTTACTCACCACCCTCCGGATGTGGACCAAGACCCCTGTTTCCTTCTATCACTTGATGCCGAAAAGGCTTTCGACCTGGTGACTTGGGATCAACTTTTTGAAAGTCTCACCTGGTTTGGCTTCCCTCCTGCCTTTACCTCTTTACTTCGATCCCTTTATTCGGAGCCATCTACTCATGTAGCTACTAATGGCTTTCTATCCACCCCCTTTGTGATCGAGCGCAGCACCCGCCAGGGCTGCCCCCTGTCACTGCTTCTCTTTGCTCTAGCGCTGGAGCCCTTGGCCATTTCTCTGAGACACCTCCCGACCTTTCATGGCATTTCTGTCGGCAAGCAGGAGACCAAATTGGCCGACGACATGCTTCTCTTTGTTTCTCGTCCCTCTTCTTCGCTTCCATCGATACTCTCCCTCCTTACCCAATTTGGGAGCTTTGCTGGTTATAAAGTTAATCTCCATAAATCTGAGATTCTTCCGCTGACTGACGGCTCCAAGCTGCTCCGCGTGGCCCCGCTTTGCTCCACTTTCCGTTTGTCGCCACACCATATTACTTATCTTGGCGTTAAAATTTCTCCTTCCCTCTCGGCTTTATACCGTCTCAATTTTACGCCCGTCCTTTTGGACATCTCTAGCTGACTTTCTGTGTGGGATCGCTTACCCCTTTCCCTCCTGTGTCGGGGAGCGGTACTGAAGAGCATAGTTTTCCCGAAACTCACCTACCTTTTACAGATGCTGCCTTTGAGCCTTACGAATGCTGACACTGCCCTCTGTAACCGCATTTTCTCCAAGTTCCTTTGGCGGGGTAAGAAACCTAGGGCCCGATATTCCAGACTGCAACTGCCGCGTGCAAATGGGGGTCTGGGCATACCAGACATTGACAACTTCACCTCCGCTGTACATTTCCGTTATGTTGCGGACTGGATGCTTCGCCGCTCTGTGTACACCAATAGCGCCCTGGAGGAAGAACTATTTTCTCCTTTCTCCCCGGCGGCGCTGCTTACTTGCGCTGCTTACTTGCCCTGCTTACTTGCCCACGCTCTCTTCTCCCCTCCCCTGTTGCGTCCAATGTGCTTCTACATACTACGCGTCGGGCCTGGCAACGTATCAACCTTCGCCTTAAACACAATACACAACATTCTCCTTACGCTCCCGTCTGGGGCAACCCAGCTTTTCTACCTAGCTTAGAATGTCCGACCTTCCTGCAATGGAGAAACAAGGGGATTGTCTCGATCCGAGATGTCTTTGACGGACTTCCAAACGCTACGCCTCACTTACGCTCTGCCAAACACAAATTTCTTTATGTTGCTACAAATCCGGCACTATATCCAATCGATCCCCCTTTGCATATGCTGATACAGAGACCACGGATCCTATTATGCAATTGCTCCGCTTACTTAAATCGGTCCCTTACCGCACCCGCTACCTGCAGCACGATCTCTTATCGTCTAACTCTGCCAAACATTGGGATTCGGTTCTTCGTCGCTGGCAAGTTGATATCCCTAGCCTAGTTGATTCCGAGTCTTTGTTACTCCACCTCGAGCGCAACCTTAAGGTGTTGTCCTCTGCTCAATTGCAGGAGGTCCACCTGAAATTTCTGCATAGAGTNCACCTCCTACCTCTCTTGATAACTCTGTCTACTGTTGCGAAGAAGGCCATCCTTGACCAGTGGATCTCCCCGGCTCCCCCCAGATTACACACTGTTCGCAGTATAATGATGCGCACTCTCTACTTTGACCGCCAAGCTACCGCACCTGAGAAAGGGGTGGAACGCTTCTATAAAAAATGGGGGCTGTTCATTGAATCTTTGGACCCCCCACACGTGCCCACATTTCCTTTCTCTTTGAACATACCTCGTGGTACATGCTCCACTACTCTATGACCTAAACCGTACCGTCCCACGGCGGCCCAGCCACCCCCCCGTCCTCCCTCCCCCCCTCCTGTCCCTTGTCTTTTCTTTTCTTGTCTGTCCTTTTTCTTGTTGCCCCTATCAGTCCCCGTCCTCTGACCGACTTGCTAGACACTGTCCTCTCCGGTTCTACGATGATTGTTGATGTGTTTGTACCTGGACCTGGGTGCTGCCCTCTATGTTTCATACACCATGTCTAACCTGGACTGCTCCTATTACCTTTAGGTGGGCGGCGTTCAACCCCGGACTCTAGGATCTGATTGTATTAGCCTTTCTTGTTCTGTATTTTGGTACTGTGTCCTAGCATATTGTTGTATATTATGTTTTGTATTTTGTCTGTTCCAATAAACAGAGTTTGAAAAAAAAAAATTTACTCACCCTTCTGATGTCTTCGCTGGGCACCAGAGTTGTGCCCAGCACCTTCTCCGTGTGCTGCGGCGTCTCTGTCCTGCACGGAGAGGACGCTGTATATGCGTGACGGCGTCACGTATGTACAGCGTCCTCTCCATGCAAGATAAGTGCAGGCATCCTGTGGGAGTCCCCCTTCAGGGATGCTACACCTTACATCATAAGCTAGAAGGAGAGTGACAGAGACTCTGAGTTACCTGCATTGCTATGGAAATGTCCCAGTCAGTCTATGCACCACAGCCTTGAGGTGCAGAGTGAATAGAGAAGAAAGAATGAGTGTGAAAAGCAAGATGAAGCAGCAGAGACATAGGTTTTCCCTAAATTCCCATATGTTTGGTTTAAACATGATAATCATCCCTGACCACGAGTGTTTATTAATAATGTGGACAAAGACGACAAAATGAGACCTGATTTATTATATGTGAGCCATTGGCAGCTGTCCTCCAAGTTCAGTGTAAATGGCCTGTTGAAACTATAAGGTAGGGATGAGGTTCAATCACCATGTGCAGGTTCCCGCAGCTGAAGCCTCAGCGATACACATGTGCAATCACGCAAACACACCAGCAAGGGTTGTCCAACCATGTGGTGCTCAGTGGACGGCCAACACTAATGAGTTGCCATAGCAACTCTGCAGAACCGACTATAAACACAGCTCCACAGGTTGGATCACACAAGAACACTTGTAGCAAGATACCATATAGCAATTTTTTTTTCTAGAACATTAAGATATACTATACAATTTTATATCCAGCCATCTCTACACCAAAACGAAAATATGTAGTAATTTAAAGAGCCTCATTCAATCCCCTTGGTTGCACTGTCTGGCCTCACATCTCAACAATAACAGATCAAGTTTAGAGGAGTGCCTGTCAAGGCCCAGGAGAGGGAGGCAGAGGATAAAAGACCAAGGGGTATATTTACTAAGCAGGGAGATTGCAGTGAAATTCGAATTTGGGGAAGTTGCCCATGGCAACCAATCAGATTTGAGCTCTCAGTTTCATTTTACACTCTGGAGAATGTNAGATTTGAGCTCTCAGTTTCATTTTACACTCTGGAGAATGTGAACTCAAATCTGATTGGTTGCCATGGGCAACTTCCCCAAATTCGAATTTCACTGCAATCTCCCTGCTTAGTAAATATACCCCCAAGGGTCCTTAGGGATGGGACGAGCAGCATGCTCAAAAGTGAGAGATCTTCAGGCAGGTGCACCATATGTACAGGAAGGTGCCAGGGTGGCCACAATCTCTCCAGCAGAGGGGGGAACATGGCAGCAAGTATGTCAGGTGTGAGGTAGACCTTGTAGGCATTTTCTTTATTTTGGTGGAGATAGAGCATTTATCAAGTCACGTATCAATTCCCAGGAGTCCTCATCTGGAGGCGGACCCAAATCACGTTCCCAATGCCTTTCATGCATGTCCTGAAAGCTGAGGGAAGAAGGGAGAAGTAGGCAGTAGCTAGAGGAGATGAGACCTTTCTTGAGGGGAGAGGAGAGGCAGAGAGATGCAAAGCTGGAGGGTCAAGCAGAGCTCGAGGCCAAGGGAAGGGAATCGAGAAAGTGGCGCAGCTGGAGATATCGAAACGTGTCGCGAGACAGGGAGGGGAATTCGGAAATAAAGGGGAGGGGATAGCCAGCGACGATTTCTGAGAAGGTCCGATACAAAGCGAATGCCAGCACGGCGCCACCGGAGGAAGAAACCATGGGAGGTGCACGGTGGGAAAGACGGGTTATCCCACAGTGGGGACAAGGAGGAATGTCGGGGTGGGCCGGACAATTTGTGACGACAGGTGTTCCAAATAAAAGAGGAGAATTTGACAGTAGGGAGGGGAGAGACCAGGGGAGCGCGTACTGAGGGGGAAAGACCCAGAGGGAGGAGGTGGAGGAGATGCCCAGGTAAGCTGATTCAAGGTCTACCCAGGCTAGCTTGCCCGGCGGGGAGAAAGTGGCAGTAACATGACTGAGATGGGCAACCCATTAATAGGAACAGAGGTCTGGGAACCCACGTCCTCCCTCAGAGATGGGCTTTTTGAGCAGAGCCAGCTGCGTACAGGGATGTTTGTTGCTCCACATGAATTTGCAGAGGAGAGTCTGGAGAGAGGAAAAGACAGAAGATGGAATTTTGACAGGAAGGGTTTGGAAGAGGTAGAGCAGCTTAGGGAGAATGGACATCTTCACAGCAGTGATCCTGCCCAACCACGAAATAATGAGGGGGCGCCAGGAAAGGAGGTCCATGCGGATAGCACGGAAGAGGGGCAAAAAGTTTGCAGTGTAGAGAGCGTCATAGGAGTCTGTGAGGAAGACACCAAGATACTACAGTTTCCCCTGCCGCCTTTTGAAGGAGAAGCCTAAAGACAGGGCGAAGCGGTCACACAGTGGGATGAAAAGGGAGCGGGCCTCAGATTTGGATAGGTTGACTTTGTAGTCCGACAGCTGGCAGAGGTTGGGGGTCGGGTTAGGGTGAGCAAGACATCGTCTGCAAAGAGGGAAAGTTTATGTTCGTGGCCCGAGACCTGAATGCCGGCCACATCAGGGGAGCTCCAAATGGCAGCCGCTAGGGGTTCTATAACAAGGGCAAAAATGAGCAGTGAGAGGGGACATCCCTGGTGAGTGCCATTAGAGATGAGAACAGGGTCCGTCAGAGCTCCATTAACAATGATCTTGGCGGAGGGGTTGGAGTAATGGGAGCACCCTGGTTGGCAACCAGGAAGTGAAGCTGGCTCTTTTTGCAGACGATATGCTGCTTTTTCTTTCGCAACCTGATGTTTCCATTCCTACTGTGGTTGATCTGATCTCTCAGTTTGGCAGCTTCGCTGGGTATAAAGTAAACTTTCAAAAATCGAAACTCCTCCCGTTGACTGCTCCTGCTCACCCTCGCTTTCTTCCACCCATTGCTGCCATGTTCAAATTGGCTCCCCGCTCCATTACATACTTGGGGGTTCGAGTCCCGGCCTCCCTTACTCTTCTTTACTCTCTTAATTTCACTCCGCTCCTGACCTCACTCCATAAGCAACTTGATGACTGGATTTCGCTTCCTCTCTCCCTTTTAGGCAGTGCCGCGGTACTTAAGAGTTTCCCCAAGCTTTCTTACCTTCTCCAAATGCTCCCTCTCTCCGTCTCCTGTTGACACCAAAAAGCTTAATCGTGCATTCTCCAAGTTCCTTTGGCAATCTCGAAAACCTAGAGCCAGATATGCCCGTTTGTAACTTCCTTGAGCTAGGGGGAGTTTGGGTATTCCCGATGTTCCCTCCTTTACAATGGCGGTTTATTTTCGTTATATAACGGATTGGATGCTTCAAAGAAGTGTCTATGTGAATAATGACCTTGATTTTGACCTTGAATAATGACTTTTTGCACCGTTCTCCCCGGCCGCGTTGCTCCTATGCCCACGCTCTGCCCTCTCTCCTGCGCATTTTGGCAATGTTCTTTTCAAGACCTACCAGGCCTGGCAGCGTATCAATAAAGCTTACCATCGTGATGATCGTCACTCTAGTTATGCCCCTTGCTGGGGTAATCCTTCCTC